>OU342743.1:380493769-380555839 GCA_910589775.1 Avena eriantha
GGGGGTGTCTGGCGTGCTCATTGGGTCGTGGCAACGCGGTGGGTGCGGGCTGCGGTCGAGCGGCGGCTTGTGCATGCATGCCGGGTGCGGCGCTCTTGCGCGTGCTCGGCATGGCGCGGTGGCACTGGGCGTGGGGATTTCTTAGTGGTCCATGGCTAGGCCTGGCTCGAGGAGGAGACAGTGGGCGGCAGTTAGGTGCTGGCTATCTCCTAGAAATGGAGAGAGAGGGGGAGGTGGTCTGCTGCGGCGGCGACCAAGTTGGCCGGCGAGGTGGGGCTCGGCTTGGTATGGCCATGCTGCTAGGAGGTAGGGGATGGGGTGATAATGGCATGGTTAGATCATTAGGAGACAATGGGAGCAAATGGGGGTCAAATGGGAGACAAGTTTGGCCAAAACACTATTCAAAATAGTGAATTTGGTTTTGTTTGAAATCTGTCCACTAGGTGTTTGATGAAATGGCCGCATGAACTTTATTTTGAATTTTGAAAATATTTTTGGTGGGTGTGCTAATACTAAGCTTGAGACTCTGGGGTGCTTGGGTTTTGAAAATTGAGCTTGTTTGAGTGGTTTTTGAAATAGTGGGATCTTCCGATATGAAATAGATTCAATTTTAAACTGTCATTTAAAATTAATATTTGAATGTTTTTGGCAGATCACAAAGTGGGCCTTGGTACCTCATTATGTGTACTATCAAGGGGTGCAAAGATCCACAAATGTTTCAGCTAGGTTTTGAGTACTAGGAATAGCCAAAGTAGGCATGATAGTTAATTTGGCCAAAATGACCATTCACTTCATTTGTTCATTTTGAGTTGTTTTTCTTTGGGAAAAGTTTGGAATGATTTAGATGATGTTTATTTAACCTAAGAATCATTTTACAAGCAATGAATCACAAAACCATGGCAATTCAAATCAACTCCTAATTTAAATGCACATACACATGAATGCTTTCATATTTTGAAATGGAAAAGTTTTTGTTAACCCTAATTTTGATGATTTGGATCTTGATAAGCTTGGATTAAAGTTTTGGGATGTTACAGTGTGCCACGGCAGAGAGCGGCGGCAGCGAGCGGGTGTGCGACAGAGAAATTGTGCCACGGAAGGAGTCCGTGTCGTCGTAGAACTCGAGGCAGGAAAACATCTCGTTTCCGTGTCGCGGCAGAATTGGTAGCATTTTTTTAATTAATGCAAACCGACTCGGCCAAGAGTAACTCACAAGGACTCCTAGCTAGGATCAGATCGGCTAGAGGCGGCAGAAAACTAAGGTGGATTCGACTAGAACAAGAAGAAAAACTATGAACAGATCTAGATCTAGACTTAAAGAGGAACCCAACCAACAACTATTACACAAATACGATGTAATCTAGGCTATGGCAACTCCTTTTGTGTGGCTTTTTCTGTATAGGACAAAAAACACGAACTAATCTATGGATGGATTTTGGATTGGTTACCGAGTAAACGAGGAAAGCTGATACCAAGATGATATGGGGTGGCCCGATCTTCTCAGCAAGCACTTGTCGATGATGATAGTGGATGATAGATAACTAGTGTGTAGCTATGATCTCTCCCGCTCGAACCCTGATGCCAATGCAACAACTATCGAACCTTGTAGGATAGTCACAACACCACATTCTTACACACGTAGCCATCGACCATGAACTTTAGTTTGCAATCTACTAATTCCTAGTGGAACAATAGATCACACTCAATTGCAGTTGGTAGAAATCGACCACAAGTAATTCTAGAGGTTCTATGAAAGAAACAACTCCAAAATAATTTTAACATGGTCTAAAAACCTAGAACTAGTGCGCCCCATCTATTTAAGGGTCTGGGGTGCGGCGGCTAAGGTGGTGACCGAGTTGGTCCCACCCAACTAGGGATACAACTGACCCAATCATGGGTTCGGACTATGCATCTGCTGTGGCAGAGTTTAGCATGGTTTGGCTGCCGCGGCAGCCTGCCGTGGTAGAAAACTGGGGCTTTTTTCTACCGCGGTAGAGAACTTCCTCCACTTGTTGATCATCATCTTTGACAGCTCCTTACGCTTCATCCCTCTCCTCCCTCGCGCATTCTTCATTGATTGACACGCCATGTTCCATTAGCTCCTAGGTTTGTGCTACGCCTTCTTCTCCCAAGTACCTAATCATGCAATAATTCAAAGACTTAGGTAGTATAAAATTCTCATTAACTAAAACATCAGGTTCATTAAGAAACAAGTTCACTTGTTGTTCTAGTAGTTTAGCGCGAGTTCTTGTAATTGGTCCAATCCTTATCTCATTGGATTAATCTTTCTTTGCAGCAGCTGGAACATCATCAGTAGCAATTGGGGTAGCTATAACTGTAGGGATGTCTTCATCACAGAGTCATTGAATTTTTTGTTTTCCCAAACCACATAGATCCTCTGGTGTCCTTGCATGTGGTCTCTTCCAAAACCACATTGATACACATGACCACACACAATCTAGTGGATTCTGTGATGCAAGTTCTGCCACACTGGTGCACCATGCAATGTGGAAGCTGCTTCCCTATGTGTTTTTGGTCTCTCTGACCATGGCTTGACACATGGAGTCCGTAGAGTCAATGCATTTGTTCTTTTCCCAAACCACATCGATCCACTTTGCATTTGCTCTCATCCAAAACCACATTGATCCACATGACCACACACAATCCAGTGGATTCTGTGATGCAACTTCTACCACACTGGTGCAACATGCAATGTGGAAGTTGCTTCCCTATCTGTTTTTGGTCTCTGTGACCACGACTTGACACATGGAGTCCCTAGAGTCATTGGATTTGTTATTTTCCCAAACCACATGATCCACTAGTGTCAGTGCATGTGCTATATTCCAAATAGTTTCTCTTGTAGATATAGCATCTACATATCTTTGCTGAAAACTTTTATAAAACATTTTGGAAACCTTTTCAAAAAGTTTTGGAAAACATTAGGACTGGGTCACCCATTTGTTCCTGACTCCAGTTCGTCCAACGACCAAACTCCTTCCATTCCGTTCTGACCATCCCATGGTCAAAACAGGAATCCTTTACGACCATCCCATGGTCAAAACATTTCAAAAGCCATTTCTTTTCCGAAATCCTTTTTGAAAACAAAACCAGCACTGCTCTACAGCAACCTTCCCAACCGTCCATGACCGCGGACACGGCTATTCGAATAGATTTACGCTCTATAGAGGTTGTACACTTTACCCACACCATCCGGGTACACTACCCTCATCTTCACCGATCGTGGGTCGAGTAACCGATCAAGACTCTCCGGATGTCCACTCCAATATAAGTGCCTACCCGATGAGTGTTAATCCCCTCAACACCGGGACGTCGGGAGAGGACCAATCGGAGCGCTTTTTCCACCTCCCAGGTGTGCGCTTTCAATGAGGGGCTCATAGTAACGCGTGGAGGCCTGCCGGCCCTTTGTTGCTTCTCCAGGTCGATGTCCCACATGGACCTTTATCGGAGAAGGCCCGCCCTCCAGGGATCCCCGATACCCTGTAGTTGTTACGAGGCAGCTCATACTAGAGTAGACAAACATCAAATCCAGCCTTGTCCCATTCCAGAGTAATGTGGTTGCACGGGTTAATTGTTCTAGCAAAAATGCAAAGAACCGGGTGAATTTTCGTAAACCTTTTCCTCCATATTTCCTTCAGCATTTTTGTAAAACAAAACCTTCTTCTTTTTCAACATGTCTTGGGAGGTCCCACCTCACCAATGTTTTATCATAAAACATTTGGTAAAACTTTTTCCGGGGTCTTCCCATCCGCTAGCGTTGCTTCGGCTAAAACAGGGTCTCCAAAAGGGTTATGGTATAAATACACCATCTATTCCACTACGGAGAAATAGGTATCATCAAGGGGGGTTGTACTTAGTAGTACCATTGAGTAATGGTTTGGGGGAGCCAAGCCACTACCAGATATACAACATCGTATAGTAAAACAATGTAGTTCCAGAAATAGCAGATAAAACATGCATAAGTAAAATAGTAGGACAAGGCTTGCCTGAGGATCAGCAATATCTCATAAATGTACCTGGACTTCTTCTTTAGATAACCCGGAATACCAGTACCAATAATAAATACCACTTCTTCTGCTCTCCGATTTCATCGCAACTATCGTCGTCCCGATAGCACATGCAAAAAAACCAAGCCACAATCAACACCAGATCAACAAGCACCATACATATAGCAAACAATGAATAAAATCATATTAATATTCAGATGGTTTTCAGAGGATTGGAAATAGGAGATTGAGATGGCCATGGAGGAGGGAATGAAAATTCTTTAGAATTTATAGTCTAGAAACTACCTAAGAGATGGATTTTTGAACAAGACCATATTATGTATGGTACCATTGTAAGAACATGATACCAACAGATAGGTATTGCTAATATGGAGCCAAAAAAAGTAGTTTCACCATTTTATCTATTACCAAAGATTTATAGTGATTTTTATAGTGAATAGTACTCTAGTTTTAGGAAATAATTCACCAGAAAGGTTCTGCAGATCCAAAAATTATTTCCTTGAATGGCTAGGTAGGCCTTGATGTACTTGTTCACTGAGAGTTGGAATCACTCCAAAATAATTACCAGAATGCCCTCAGGAAATTCCGAAAGGCAGTTATGTAGACAACATGTCGTTTTCACCATATTTAATATACAGAGGATTTTGAGGTGAATCCACGGACACATTATATGTATTTAGAATACCTTTCTGTAGAAATTGGAATCAACCTTTTTTCAGTTGCAGAGCTACTGTGATGATTTTTATAGTGATAAAACTATATACAGAGATAATTAATTCACCAAAATTGAACAGGGCCTCAATAAAAGTTGATCTCCTAAAATTTGGTAGACCGTAGTGTACCACATCACAGGTAGTTGGATTTAGGTCAATAGCTCTGTTGGTTTGACCTAGAGAAATTCCTAAAGTTAGATTAGAGATGTTTTTGTTATTTTTACTAAGGACAACCTGCTGTTCACCTTGGCATGAGACCAAGGTCCAGAGACGGGTACATTCAAAAGCTACCAGTGGCACTTGATTTCATTTCATTTGGTGATGTGAAGGTCCCTGAGGGATTTATTGATGGTGATAGATACATTTTGGTAGATGAATTTCCAGTAATTAATAGAGATTATTTTGGTCAAAGTCTTAGTACTGCATGTTAGAGGGTTTGTCAGGGAACATGTACAAACTTAGATCTGGGAAAAATATGGTTGTTTTCATTTTTATATTGAATTAAACCTTGAAGGTAATTAACTAGATCTGGGAAAGACAAATAGTAAAAGAAAAGGGAGAGGCAGCCACTGGGCCAGATTCCAAACGCAGATGGACCTCCCGACGCACTACCGGCCCACTGGCGCCGTAGTGAGCGCGCGGTGGCGATTCAAATTGCTGCTAGGTGGGGCCCGTCCGTCAGCGAGTGAGGAGGGGAGAAGGGGTATCGAAGTATCTCGGTCATTCGAGTAAAACGAGATGGATGGCCTGAGGCCGTCGTCTCCACGCGAGCTGGCACGGCAGCGGCAGAAACCCAGGCGGTCTGGGAGTGGCGGGGAGTTCATCTAGAGGCACGGGGAGGTGACGGGGAGCGGAGGAGGTGACGCGGGACTCACCGGCGGTCAGATTGTTGGGCCGTAGTGGCGGGTTCGACACCGGGATCTCTCTCGCCCAAGAGCGTCTGGCGGAGCTTGGTTTGGTGCTCGAGCGGGCGTGGCGCGTTACACTGACTCTGACAAGGGGAGCCAACAGGGTGCAGAGGAGGTGTCGAGCGGGCGTGGCGCGTTACACTGACTCTGACAAGGGGGGCCAACAACCTGTTCCTCCTTGGGAAGCGCATCACGCGGGAATGGCCGAGGGGAGTTCGCCGGAGCTCGACGACGTCACCTGTTGGGTCAGTCCTAGGAAAGGAATGAGAGGGGAATAGAGAGAGCAGATCGAGGTGAGTTCAGGAGGGTAGCATGCAGAGGAGAAGGTGTAGAAGGGGGAGTACCACGAGCAGATCCTGTAGAAGGCCGAGGGGGCTTCTCCTTCCTTTCCTGTGCGAGGCAGAGCAGGGGAGAGGATGGGGAGGCTCTAGGAGGTGAAGTGGAGTGTGAGGGAGAGAAGTGAGGGAGCAGGGGTGGGGTGGAGGCCTATGGTCCATTTAAAAGCAATGGGGAGGTCCATGCTGGACATGGCCTATGAAGGAGCTATGGCGGTCCATGGCCTTGCCATTGGGTATCAGGGGCGGGGGAGAGGCACAGGGGTCGTGTAGGGGACAGAGGGAGGGAGGGGTGCTGCTGGGGCAAGAGTTTTTGGAAATAAGTGATTGTCCCACTTTAATCCCTACATCCAAACACTAGAGGACAAGGGGAAGATGGAGCTAAAGTGGTCTTGCTACAGTGAAACTCGACCAGGGGAGGTGGTGTGCTATGCAAGCTTGCTGGACTAGGTTTGAGGCAGGTTTGGTGGAGTTTAGATCTTAGTTTTGGATTTGTTAAACCCTTGCTCCAATGACTATCTTCAAAGAATTTTCCAAAACTTGATTTGGACAAGATGAGATAAAGGTGCTGGTAGCTAGATGAGGTCAAGGTGCCCTTCTAGGAATAGTTTCACATTTTTCCAAGATTTAAAAGTCTAGTTAAAACCATTTAGTCAAAAACTGCAGAAAGAGTTTCTAGAAGCTAATAGAATAATTTTACATTAGAAAGGATGGGGCTTTGATATGAGATGGTCCTAAGTGTGAATACACACTTAGGGGGAATTTTCCCAAGATTTATTGAGGCTTAAAAGTATTTTAAACATTTATTATTCCAATTCAGCCATTTAAGAAAATGGGCAAAAAGAAATAATAAGATCCTTCAAAAATATTTATTTTTTAAGTTGCAAGTTAGGGTATGATATATGGATCTCAATTGAGCAAAAACATGGGGAAGTGGTTTGGCAAAAACCAAATTTTCCTTTGTGAGAGGAGTTTTGGAGATTTTGGCTATTAAAGATATTAAATAGATTTGGAGCCATAATAAATATGGATAATATTTGATAAATCTAGATGATCATGGTAGATGATGTAGACAAGGTGTGACAAGCATTTGTAACCTTCGGATTGGAGAATCCAAGTTGATTTTGGTGAAAACTAGAGATTTAAGGATCTTGGGTAAGGTTGTTTTCATGCCACCAAAACCTTGTTTGATCTTGGAGCTCAGGGCTCCCCTTGGGGCATGGTATATATGGATGGATATACCAAGTGATGTAAATCCACATGGTATAGAGGTTTGAGCTTGATATTGTTTGAGTTTCCCAAGAATTGATTTCAAACTTTGAATAAAAGAAGCCTACCAAAGAAGATTATCAACTAGCCTTCAAAACCTTGTGAGTTTAGGAAGCACAAGGATCCAATTGGAGCAAGTTAAGTAGTTAGTGATAGACCTACATGAGGAGAATACAACCATGCAAATATTTGGTCCATAGAAGGTTGGATGGTGGTGTGGGCTTCTATCAAAGTAGGCCTGTTGACTAGATTTGTAGGAAAAGTTATCATCTTGCCTGCAAAACCATCAAGAACAAGTGGGTTGGAGGGTGATATAACCAAGGGAAAATGTGGGACTTGGTATTCCTTAGGATGTTTAACAATATGGTTGAAGTGCATTACCAAAAGTTCACAAGGGTTGATAAAGGGAGACTTCCAAAAAGGTGATGTTGGAAATAGTTTTCCAGACTTAGCCAAATTTGGCAGAATTAGGGTTTTTGACTAGAATGTGGGTGGTGATGATTTTGGTGGGTTGCAAGGTACCAAAGCATCATAAAGTGGATGATGTTGAAGTGTGGATTGAGTATAAGGGATCCATGTTTGATATTGTTCTTCATTGACTTGGAAGCTTCTAGAAGGGATCACTTCAGAAGGGGTCTAGTTAGGGGTTTAGATGGTCACCTAGAAGCTAGAGATCGGATCCAGGAGTCTACTCTTGCTTAGGGTATGATGATTTGGAAACATCTTGAAGTATTTTGATCCTAGAGGATGAGCTCCTAGAGTAGCTCATACTATCTCCTAAGCAGACAATTCAAACAACAGATCAAGGCAACTCATCTTACAAACAAAACAACTACTACTGGGGTTACCACCAAGCTTAGCTTGAGGTAAGGATGGGTATTTTTAAATAGTTTGGAGTTTGAACAAGGTAAGGTCCTTGGTATCTTTACCAAGAGTAGAATCCAAAAGCTTACAAAAAGGTTTAGGCGATCCTAGAGGTAAGAGTAGTTCAAGGTTCTGTCTTGAAAACATAAGGAGATTATATTATATAAATCTCCATAATTTTGTCAATAGAAGTTATAAAAATAGTTTTGGTTATATAAGCATCTTGGCTCATGTTTTGAAATGCCAGAACATTTGAGAAAATGGAATTTAAGCCAAGAGTATTTTAGGAAGTAGCTTTTGTCAACTTGTGTTAAGGTAAGGAGTATATCATCTAATAGACATCCACATGCATAAGCATATCCAAACAACAAGCAAACACTTCAGCATTAAACAAGAAAAAGTTTTTGTTCCCCCTGATTTTTGCATTCTGAACAACTAATCAGGGTTGCCGAAATTGGGATGTTACAGATCTTTCCCCCTTAAAAGAATCTCGTCCCGAGATTCAGGAGAGTAGGGTTAGCGGAATTTGAGTCAAGGTTAGCGCTACGGGTTTCAAGCGTGCTAACATACGGACTCCGTATATGAAAGTGACTACTATGACGATGAAGTCGAGCTTCAGCCTTCCGGGATGCTCGGAGAGTTGAGTGGAAACTAGACCCGATTACGAGGGACGATCTTCTTTTCCTTCTGGCCTCCATATCTCGCGGGCTTAGACTGGGCAGACTATCTTGATGGTGAACTTCACGAAGTACTCGTCGGAGGGTAAAATCTACGGTTGGGGAGTACCTCTAGCTAAGGATTCACAGCTCTTCCTTAGGGTTGTAGCGTATCCTATTCAACGGTTTAGGGTCGGGACTCCTGAGGTTACTTCTGGCAGAGGGTACCCTATTTTCAGTGGGAAAGACATAGTCTTTCCCCCCGTAGGAATAGACTAGGTTAGCTCGGGGATAACATGTCCTTCCTTCTTGAAGTCATTGGATGAAGTTTGGAGGACTGTCATCCATCTTTCTCCTAGAGTCGAGATCTTCAGAAGGCGTCTGTGAAGCTATGGCCTACGGGGCTTATGTACTAATATTATTCATACTTAGCCCGATGGAGTTATTGGAGTCTCACGTCCTCTAAGCGATGGGTTAGCGATCCGGTGGCCCTTCTGGTGGGTCTTCAGCTGTATCGGCAGAGGGACTTCGTAGGATCTTCAGTTAGTTTCTTATTGGATAACTCACAGGTTGTTGTTTGGCGGAAAGACATTCGGTTCCGGGGATATTTTCTGAGGTATCTTCTGGTCTACCGTCTCGGGAGATTGAGTGGAAAGAGGTAGTCTTTCCACCTTAGAGCTTCACTAAGGTTTATTGGGAAGGGTTTGGATCTTCTGTCTGGGAAAGCTAACTTGCTGTTAGCGGAAGGATATATCTTACCTGAATCTTGAGCTTAGATCTTTGAGTGACGCCCTATTCTCGCAAACCTTGGTGGGGGTGGTCTCCGAACAAAGCTTTAGGGAGTCAGCTCAGCACCAGTTAGCGGTTTACGACTCCTCTTGAGAGTGTTCCGTCAGAGTAGTGGCATCTAGCTTCAGGAGAGTTGTCACCTCTTGAACATGTGGCGTTGTTTCCGCTCGAGGGTGGAGTAGACTAGTTGTCTTCACGCTTCCTTATCATCTGTGTTTAGGGGTGGTTCTGACCTTCTAGGGAGAAACTTCCCGTCAGTTTGGGTAGGGTCGACTAGATTAGTTAGTCTCCTGAGGTGGTCAGAAGCTCTAATACACTAAGGTTAACGTGGTTAGGTCTTCATGGCTTGTTTTGGCTAACTTATCGGGTGGTTTCCTGTGGTTATTGAGGATCCTTCGGTGGTCGACTTTAAGCTCCAACGGAAATCTTGCGGTAGTAGACTAAGGAACAAGGGAGTGTGGTGCTATTGACGAGTCTTGCGAGGTGAGTTTGACGGAGTATGCCGTCCTGCTGAGGTGGAATCTTCGAGTTGACTCGGACTTGACGATGTCGAACTCCTGGTTCTGGCGATGCTTTTCCTCTCATATACTCTCGAGGTTAGTCTGGGTCTCCCTATCGACATCTAACACAGGGGTTTCCTGAGCTATTAGGTGGGTTATCGCTCCTCAAGTCACATTTTTAAGGAGGTCAAAGCAAACCAGAACATTGCAAACAAGGCGAACAGAGCGAGAGAGTCGCAATGTTCTCGGCACACATCACACATCAAGCAACACAGGATGCACTTAGGCAAGCAAACAGGGTCAATGCTAGGGACCAAGGAGTTAACTACTCGCGATGTAGGGGAATCCTATCTTGGGACTATTGACCCTAGATGTCGTCTTTCTTTAGGTCGGAGTCACTATCTTGTAGATGGATCCTTTGTCGTATCTTGGACGCTTCTTGATAGTGTAACACCCGATGTCTTCTGATTGTGAGGATTCCGCTGGTAGAGCGATATTGTAGTATCCTTGTGTTTGCTGGTAGTTGCTTCTCTTCATCTTGTTCTCATTTTCTTCACCGGGTTCTTGATCCTTGATGTTTAAAATCCGTAGATTTGGAGTTTGGACGAGATTTAGAGGAAACCATTTTCGAAAACATTTACTTAGAGTAAGAGAAGAAGTAGAAGTTTTTGAAACTCAGTGAGAAACTAGTTTTCGAAAGCCAGGGTTTTCAAAATATGGTTCCAGTCTGGCGACCATGCTAACTATGGTTCTCCTATAATCAGGATGGCTCTGATACCAACTCTGTGGGGCCCCCAGATTAATCCTCCGAGAATCCTTGTTATGCATACAACCACGATCCCATGATCAGTTAGTCGTGGCACATAACCGACAAGTATCATTACAACATCCGAGAATATACCAAATTACAAGACTTACATAAATGTCGTTATGGCTACATCAATAAACATCAGCGGATCTTCATCAAGCATAGAGCCCGAGCCATGGCTTAACCTACAGGCAACTAATTGGGAGAACGTCCTAGCTCGCATAGTCGTCCACTTCACCTCGTCTTGATATCTCACCAAGTTAATAGCCAGGGACAATGCCGGTGAGTACATTGAATGTACTCGCAAACCACCTTAAGATAATAATAATAACAAGAAGGGATGCAATATGGCTGTGGTAGTAGGAGGGCTCCAAGAGAGGTTCTTTTCTCAAATAGTTTCTCTTGTAGATATAGCATCTACATATCTTTGCTGAAAACTTTTATAAAACATTTTGGAAACCTTTTTGAAAAGTTTTGGAAAACATTAGGACTGGGTCACCCATTTGTTCCTGACTCCAGGTCGTCCCACGACAAAACTCCTTCCATTCCGTTCTGACCATCCCATGGTCAAAACAGGAATCCTTTCCGACCATCCCATGGTCAAAACATTTCAAAAGCCATTTCTTTTCGGAAATCCTTTTTGAAAACAAAACCAGCACCGCTCTACAGCAACCTTCCCAACCGTCCATGACTGCGGACATGGCTATTCGAATAGATTTATGCTCTGGAGAGGTTGTACACTTTACCCACACCATCCGGGTACACTACCCTGATCTTCACCGATCGTGGGTCGAGTAACCGATCAAGACTCTCCAGATGTCCACTCCAATATAAGTGTCTACCCTATGAGTGTTAATCCCCTCAACACCGGGACGTCGGGCGAGGACCAACCGGAGCGCTTTTTACACCTCCCAGGTGTGCGCTTTCAATGAGGGGCTCATAGTAACGCGTGGAGGCCTACCGACCCTTTGTTCCTTCTCCAGGTCGATGTCCCACATGGACCTTTATCAGAGAAGGCCCACCCTCTAGGGATCCCTGATCCCCTATAGTTGTTGCGGGGCAACTCATACTAGAGTAGACAAAAATCAAATCCAGCCATGTCCCATTCCAGAGTAATGTGGCTGCACTGGTTAATTGTTCCTTACGCTTCATCCCTCTCCTCCCTCGCGCATTCTTCATTGATTGACACGCCATGTTCCATTAGCTCCTAGGTTTGTGCTACGCCTTCTTCTCCCAAGTACCTAATCATGCAATAATTCAAAGACTTAGGTAGTATAAAATTCTCATTAACTAAAACATCAGGTTCATTAAGAAACAAGTTCACCTGTTGTTCTAGTAGTTTAGCGCGAGTTCTTGTAATTGGTCCAATCCTTATCTCATTGGATTAATCTTTCTTTGCAGCAGCTGGAACATCATCAGTAGCAATTGGGGTAGCTATAACTGTAGGGATGTCTTCATCACAGAGTCATTGAATTTTTTCTTTTCCCAAACCACATAGATCCTCTGGTGTCCTTGCATGTGGTCTCTTCCAAAACCACATTGATACACATGACCACACACAATCTAGTGGATTCTGTGATGCAAGTTCTGCCACACTGGTGCACCATGCAATGTGGAAGCTGCTTCCCTATGTGTTTTTGGTCTCTCTGACCATGGCTTGACACATGGAGTCCCTAGAGTCAATGCATTTGTTCTTTTCCCAAACCACATCGATCCACTTTGTATGTGCTCTCATCCAAAACCACATTGATCCACATGACCACACACAATCCAGTGGATTCTGTGATGCAACTTCTACCACACTGGTGCAACATGCAATGTGGAAGTTGCTTCCCTATCTGTTTTTGGTCTCTGTGACCACGACTTGACACATGGAGTCCCTAGAGTCATTGGATTTGTTATTTTCCCAAACCACATGATCCACTAGTGTCAGTGCATGTGCTATATTCCAAATAGTTTCTCTTGTAGATATAGCATCTACATATCTTTGCTGAAAACTTTTATAAAACATTTTGGAAACCTTTTCAAAAAGTTTTGGAAAACATTAGGACTGGGTCACCCATTTGTTCCTGACTCCAGTTCGTCCAACGACCAAACTCCTTCCATTCCGTTCTGACCATCCCATGGTCAAAACAGGAATCCTTTACGACCATCCCATGGTCAAAACATTTCAAAAGCCATTTCTTTTCTGAAATCCTTTTTGAAAACAAAACCAGCACTGCTCTACAGCAACCTTCCCAACCGTCCATGACCGCGGACACGGCTATTCGAATAGATTTACGCTCTATAGAGGTTGTACACTTTACCCACACCATCCGGGTACACTATCCTCATCTTCACCGATCGTGGGTCGAGTAACCGATCAAGACTCTCGGGATGTCCACTCCAATATAAGTGCCTACCCGATGAGTGTTAATCCCCTCAACACCGGGACGTCGGGAGAGGACCAATCGGAGCGCTTTTTCCACCTCCCAGGTGTGCGCTTTCAATGAGGGGCTCATAGTAACGCGTGGAGGCCTGCCGGCCCTTTGTTCCTTCTCTAGGTCGATGTCCCACATGGACCTTTATCGGAGAAGGCCCGCCCTCCAGGGATCCCCGATACCCTGTAGTTGTTACGAGGCAGCTCATACTAGAGTAGACAAACATCAAATCCAGCCTTGTCCCATTCCAGAGTAATGTGGTTGCACGGGTTAATTGTTCTAGCAAAAATGCAAAGAACCGGGTGAATTTTCGTAAACCTTTTCCTCCATATTTCCTTCAGCATTTTTGTAAAACAAAACCTTCTTCTTTTTCAACACGTCTTGGGAGGTCCCACCTCACCAATGTTTTATCATAAAACATTTGGTAAAACTTTTTCCGGGGTCTTCCCATCCGCTAGCGTTGCTTCGGCTAAAACAGGGTCTCCAAAAGGGTTATGGTATAAATACACCATCTATTCCACTACGGCGAAATAGGTATCATCAAGGGGGGTTGTACTTAGTAGTACCATTGAGTAATGGTTTGGGGGAGCCAAGCCACTACCAGATATACAACATCGTATAGTAAAACAATGTAGTTCCAGAAATAGCAGATAAAACATGCATAAGTAAAATAGTAGGACAAGGCTTATGAGAAAGAAGATGGCTTGCCTTAGGATCAGAAATATGGTATAAATTTCCCTGGACTTCTTCTTTAGATAACCCGGAATACTAGTACCAATAATAAATACCACTTCTTCTGCTCTCCGATTTCATTGCAACTATCGTCGTCCCAACAACACATGCAAACAAACCAAGCCACAATCAACACCAGACCAACAAGCACCATTACATACAGCAAACAATCAATAAAACAAGATTAAGATTCAGATGGTTTTGAGAGGATTGAAAATAAGAGATTGAGATGGCCTTGGAGGAGGGAATGAAAATTCCTTAGAATTTATAGTCTATAAACTACCTAAGAGATGGATTTTTGAACAAGACCATATTCTGTATGGTACCATTGTAAGAAAATGATACCAACAGATAGGTATTGCTAAGATGGAGCCAACAAAAGTAGTTTCACTATTTTATCAATTACCACAGATTTATAGTGATTTTTATGTGAATAGTACTCTAGTTTCAGGAAATAATTCACTAGAAAGGTTCTATAGCTCCAACAATTATTTCCTTGGTTGGTTAGGTAGGTCTTGATGTACTTGTTCACTGAGTGTTGGAATCACTCCAAAATAATGACCTGAATGCCCTCAGGAAATTCCTAAAGGCAGTTTTGTAGACAACTTGCCTTTTTCACCAGATTTAATCCACAGATGATTTTGAGGTGAATCCAAGGACACATTATAGGTATTTAGAATACCTTTTTGTAGAAATTGGAATATACCTTTTTGGAGTTGTAGATCTGCTGTGATGATTTTTCTAGTGATAAAACTATATACAGATATTATTAATTCACCAAAATTGAACAGGGCCTCAATAAAAGTTGATCTCCTGGAGTTTGGTAGACCTTAGTGTTCCACATCGCAGGGAGTTGGATTTAGGTCAATAACTCTGTTGGTTTGACCTAGATAAATTCCTAAAGTTAGATCAGAGATGTTTTTGTTATTTTTACTAAGGACAACGTACTGTTCACCTTGGCATGCGACCAAGGTCCAGAGATGGGTACATTCAAAAGCTACCAGTGGCACTTGATTTTATTTCATTTGGTGATGTGAAGGTCCCTGAGGGATTTATTGATGGTGATAGATACATTTTGGTAGATGAATTTCTAGTAATTAATAGAGATTATTTTGGTCAAAGTCTTAGTACTGCATGTTAGAGGGTTTGTCAGGGAACATGTACAAACTTAGATCTGGGAAAAATATGGTTGTTTTCATTTTTATATTGAATTAAACCTTGAAGGTAATTAACCAGATCTGGGAAAGACAAATAGTAAAAGAAAAGGGAGAGGCAGCCACTAGGCCGGATTCCAGATGCAGATGGGCCTCCCGACGCACTACCGGCCCACTGGCGCCTCAATGAGCACGCGGTGGCGATTCAAATTGCTGTCAGGTGGGGCCCGTCCGTCAGCCAGTGAGGAGGGGCGAAGGGGTACCAGAGTATCTCAGTCGTTCGAGTAAAACGAGATGGACGGAGGCCGTCGTCTCCACGCGAGCTAGCGTGGCGGCAGCAGAAACCCTAGGCGGTCTGGGAGTGGCGGGGAGTTCATCTAGAGGCACGGGTAGGCGACGGGGAGCAGAGGAGGTGACGCAGGACTCATGGGCGATCAGATTGTTGGGCGGCACTGGCGGGTTCGACGCCGGGATCTCTCTTGCCCATGAGCACCCGACGGAGCTTTCTTCGGTGCTCGCCGAAGCAGGCCCAGGGATGCCTGCAGGGTGTAGAGGAGGTGTCGAGCGGGCGTGGTGCGTTACAGTGACTCTGACAAGGGGCGCCAACCACAGGTTCTTCCTCGAGAAGCGCGTCGGACGGGAATGGCCATGGGGAGTTTGCTGGAGCTCGACGGCATCACCTGTTGGGTCAGTCCTAGGCAAGGAATGAGAGGGGATTAGAGAGAGCAGATCGAGATGAGTTTAGGAGGGTAGTATGCAGAGGGGAAGGTGTAGAAGGGGGAGTACCACGAGCAGATTCTGTAGAAGGCCGAGGGGGCTTCTCCTTCCTTTCCTGTGAGAGGTAGAGCAGGGGAGAGGATGGGGAGGCTCTGGAAGCTAATGCAATAATTTTACATCAAAAAGAGTTTCTGGAAGATAATGCAATAATTTTACATTAGACAGGATGGGTTTTGATGTGAGATGGTCCTAAGTGTGAATACACACTTAGGGGGAATTTTCCCAAGATTTATTGAGGCTTAAAAGTATTTTAAACATTTATTATTCCAATTCAGCCATTTAAGAAAATGGGCAAAAAGAAATAATAAGATCCTTCAAAAATATTTATTTTTGAAGTTGCAAGTTAGGGTATGATATATGGATCTCAATTGAGCAAAAACATGGGGAATTGGTTTGCCAAAAACCAAACTTTCCTTTGTGAGAGGAGTTTTGGAGATTTTGCCTATTAAAGATATTAAATAGATTTGGAGCCATAATAAATATGGATAATATTTGATAAATCTAGATGATCATGGTAGATGATGTAGACAAGGTGTGACAAGCATTTGTAACCTTTGGATTGGAGAATCCAAGTTGATTTTGGTGAAAACTAGAGATTTAAGGATCTTGGGTCAGGTTGTTTTGATGCCACCAAAACCTTGTTTGACCTTGGAGCTCAGGGCTCTCCTTGGGGCATGGTATATATGGATGGATATACCAAGTGATTTAAATCCACATGGTATAGAGGTTTTAGCTTGATATTGTTTGAGTTTCCCAAGAATTGATTTCAAAGTTTGAATAAAAGAAGCCTGCCAAAGAAGATTATCAACTAGCCTTCAAAACCTTGTGGGTTTAGGAAGCACAAGGATCCACATGGAGCAAGTGAAGTAGGTAGTGATAGACCTATATGAGGAGAATACAACCATGCAAATATTTGGTCCATAGAAGGTTGGATGGTGGTGTGGGCTTCTATCAAAGTAGGCATGTTGACTAGATTTGCAGGAAAAGTTATCATCTTGCCTGCAATACCATCAAGAACAAGTGGGTTGGAGGGTGATATAACCAAGGGAAAATGTGGGACTTGGTAGTCCTTAGGATGTTTAACAATATGGTTGAAGTGCATTACCAAAAGTTCACAAGGGTTGATAAAGGGATTCTTCCAAAAAGGTGATGTTGGAAATAGTTTTCGAGACTAGAATGTGGGTGGTGATGATTTTGGTGGGTTGCAAGGTACCAAAGAATCATAAAGTGGATGATGTTGAAGTGTAGATTGAGTAGAAGGGATCCATGAGGATGATCCTAGAGTAGCTCATACTATCTCCTAAGCAGACAATTCAAACAGCAGATCAAGGCAACTCATCTTACAAACAAAACAACTACTACTAGGGTTACCACCAAGCTTAGCTTGAGGTAAGTATGAGTATTTTGAAATAGGTTGGAGTTTGAACAAGGTAAGGTCCTTGGTATCTTTACCAAGAGTAGAATCCAAAAGCTTACAAAAAGGTTTCGGCGATCCTAGTGGTAAGAGTAGTTGAAGGTTCTGTCTTGAAAACATAAGGAGATTATATTATATAACTCTCATTAGTTATGTCAATAGAAGTTACAAAAATAGTTTTGGTTACATAAGCATCTTGGCTCATGTTTTCAAATGCCAGAACATTTGAGAATATGGAATTTAAGCCAAGAGTATTTTCGGAAGTAGCTTTTGTCAACTGGTGTTAAGGTAAGGAGTATATTATCTAATACACATTCACATGCATAAGCATATCCAAACAACAAGCAAACACTTCACCATTAAACAAGAAAAGGTTTTTGTTCCCCTGATTTTTGCATTTTGAACAACTAATCAGGGTTGCCGAATTTGGGATGTTACACATGGAGTCCCAAGAGTCATCGCATTTGTTCTTTTCCCAAACCACATGGATCCACTAGGGTCATTCCATGCGGTCCCTTCCAAAACCACATTGATCCACATGACCACACACACTCCAGTGGATTTTTTGATGCAACTTCTGCCACACTAGTGCAACATGCAATATTGAAGCTGCTTCCCTATTTGTTTTTGGTCTCCCTGACCATGGCTAGACACATGGAGTCCCTAGAGTTATTGATTTTTTTCCCAAACCGCATGGATCCATGGGTGTCATAGCATGTGCTCTCTTCCAATACCACATTGATCCACATGACCACACACAATCTAGTGGATTCTGTGATGCAACTTCTGCAACACTGGTGCAGCATGCAATGTGGAAGCTGCTTCCCTATGTGTTTTTTGTCTCTGAGACCATGGAATGACACATGGAGTCCCTAGAGTCATTGCATTTGTTCTTTTCCCAAACCACATGGATCGAATTGGGTCATTCCATGTGGTCTCTTCCAAAAACACATTGATCCACATGACCACATACGCTCCAGTGGATTTTGTGATGCAACTCCTGCCACACTAGTGCAACATGCAATGTTGAAGCTACTTCCATATTTGTTTTTGGTCTCTATGACCATGGCTTGACACATGGAGTCATAGAGTTATTGAAATTTTTCCCAAACCACATGGATCCACTGGTGTCATTGCGTGTGGTCTCTTCCCAAACCACATTGATCCACATGACCACACACACTCTAGTGGATTCTGTGATGCAACTTCTGCCACACTGGTGCACGATGCAATGTGGAAGCTGCTTCCCTATGTGTTTTTGGTCTTTATGACCATGGCTTGACACATGGAGTCCCTAGATTTATTGCATTTGTTCTTTTCCCAAACCACATGGATCCACAGGTGTCATTACATGTGCTCTCTTCCAAAACCACATTGATCCACATGACCACACCCACTCTACTGGATTCTGTGATGCAACTTCTCCACATTGGTGCAACATGCATTGTGGAAGCTGCTTTCCTATGTGTTTTTGGTCTCTGTGATCACGGCTTGACACATGGAGTCCCAAGAGTTAATACATTTGTTCTTTTCCCATACCGCATGATCCACTAGTGTCATTGCATGTGATCTCTTCCAAAACCACATTGATCCTGATGAACACAAACACTCCAGCGGATTTTTTGATGCAACTTCTCCCAACTGGTGCAACATGCAATTGTGAAGCTGCTTCCCTATGTGTTTTTGGTCTCTGTGACCATGGCTTGACACATGGATTCCCTAGAGTCATTGAATTTGTTCTTTTCCCAAACCACATGGATCCACTAGTGTCATTGCATGTGGTATCTTCCAATACCACATTGATCCACATGACCACACACACTCTTGTGGATTATGTGATGCAACTTGTGCCACACTAGAGCAACAATCAATGTGGAAGTTGCTTCCCTATGTGTTTTTGGTCTCTATGACCATGGCTAGACACATGGAGTCCCTAGAGTCATTGCATTTGTTCTTTTCCTAAACCACATGGATCCACTTGTGTCATTACATTTGCTCTCTTCCAAAACCACATGTATCCACATGACCACGCACACTCAAGTGGATTTTGTGATGCAACTTCTGCCACACTGGTGCAACATGTAATGTGGAAGCTGCTTCCCTATGTTATTTGGTCTCTAGAAACATGGCTTGGCACATGGACTCCCTAGAGTCATTGCATTTGTTCTTTTCCCAAACCACATGGATCCACTAGTGTCATTTCATGTGCTCTCTTCCTAAACCACATTGATCCACATGACCACACACACTCCAGTGGATTCTGTGATGCAACTTCTGCCACACTGGTGCAACATGCAATGTGGAAGCTGCTTCCCTATGTTTTTTTGGTCTCTGTGACCATGGCTTGACACATGGAGTCCCTAGAGTCATTGAATTTGTTCTTTTCCCAACCCACATAGATCCACTAGTGTCATTTCGTGTCCTTTCTTCCCAAATCACATTGATCCACATGACCCTACATTGTCTAGGGGATTATGTGATGCAACTTCTGCCACACTGGTGCAACATTTAACTTGGAAGCTGCTTCCCTATGTGTTTTTGGTCTCTAAGACCATGGTTTGACACATGGAGTCCCTAGATTCATTGCATTTGTTCTTTTCCCAAACCACATGGATCCACTAGGGTCATTCCATGTGTTCTCTTCCAAAACCACATTTATCCACATGACCACACACACTCTAGTGGATTATGTGATGTAACTTCTGCCACACTAGTGCAACATGCAACATGGAAGCTTCTTCTCTATGTGTGTTTGGCCTCTCTCACCATGGCTTGACACATGGAGTCCCTAGAGTTGTTGCATTTGTTCTTTTCCCAAACCGCATGGATCCACAGGTGTCATTGCAGGTGCTATCTTCCAAAACCACATTTATCCACGTGACCACACACACTCTAGCGGATTCTATGATGCAACTTCTCCACACTGGTGCAAAATGCATTGTGGAAGATGCTTTCCTATGTGTTTTTGGTCTCTGTGACCACGGCTTGACACATGGAGTCCCTAGAGTCATTGCATTTGTTCTTTTCCCAAACCGCATGGATCCACAGGTGTCATTGCATGTGCTCTCTTCCAAAACCACATTTATCCACGTGACCACACACACTCTAGTGGATTATGTGATACAACTTCTCCACACTGGTGCAAAATGCATTGTGGAAGATGCTTTCCTATGTGTTTTTGGTCTCTGTGACCATGGCTTGACACATTGAGTCCCTAGAGTCATTCCATTTGTTCTTTTCCAAAACCACATGATCCACTAGTGTCATTGCATGTGATCTCTTCCAAAACCACATTGATCCAGATGACCACACACTCTCTAGTGGATTATGTCATGCAACGTCTGCCACAATGGTGCAACATTTATTGTGGAAGCTACTTCCCTATGTGTTTTTGGTCTCCGTGACCATAGCTTGACACATGGACTCCCTAGAGTCATTGCATTTGTTCTTTTCCTAAACCACATGATCCACTAGTGTCATTGCATGTGATCTATTCCAAAACCACATTGATATAGATGACCACAAACACTTGATACGTTGCTAACGTATCTATAATTTTTGATGTTCCATGCTTTGTTTTTATCTACTTTCTTATGTTTTGTTCCAACTTTGGAGTATTTTTATACACTTTCTTGGACTAAGCTATTAACAAGATGCCACAGTGCGAATTGCCTGTTTTCTGCTGTTTTTGGTTCCAGAAAGTCAGAAAATGAATATTCTCGGAATTGGACTGGACAAAAGCCAAAGTCGTTATTTTCTCGTAAGCTCCACGGGGCCAGAAGAAGAGACGAAGGGGGGCCACAGGGTGGCCAAACCACCACTAGGAGCTGGTCCCCCCAGGCCGCGCCAGGGCATGGTGTGGGCCCCCTGGCTGCCCACCGACCTTGCCTCTTTGCCTATAAGATGCCTCACGATGCAAAAACCCTAAGTCGTCCAGCCTCCAGCCACGAAAAGTTCCGCAGCACCGCCACCACCAAAGGGGAGATTCGGGGGTCAAAAAGTCTCTGTTCTGGCACCTTGCCGGGACGGGGAAGTGCCCCCAGAGCCATCTCCATCGATCTCCACCACCATATCCATCGACGTTGTTGATTCCCATGATGAGGAGGGAGTAGTTCTCTCTCGAGGCTAAGGGTTCTACCGGTAGCTATGTGTTCATCTCTCTCTCTATGCATGACCATATTGTGATCATGAGCTTTGTAATCAAGTAGATATACCTTGATACTCAAGTGCTTTAATAGATCTCTGATGTCCCCATGTGTGTGAAGTTGACAGTGTGCACACCACGGTGGCACTTAGGCTAGAGATTACAAATACTTGTTATGAGTTATATTTGGAGTTGGATGTATTTATGAAATTGTGGTGTTTGTTTGAACCATCTAGTGCTCAAGGTGACAGTGTGGGGATATCTAGATGCGAAAAGCGAACTTTGAGGTGTGCTATTATAGCCCTACCATGGATTAGAGTGTCCAACCGGAAAGTAGTTCAGGGTAGTATCATAAAAAGATGATATTTATATGAGAGTCTTCGCTAGTGAAAGTATGATCCCTAGGCCTTGTTTCTAAGCATTGAAACACCATTTGCAATTAGATATGTTACATGTTTGCTTGCTTCCATCTTTATTTCAGTTTGCCTTTAGTCTTTTCCCACGTCAACCACACGCCAGCAAGCTATTTTCTGGCACCGTTACCACTTATAATTATCCATACCACTTGTATTTCACTATATATTCGCCGAACTAGTGCACCTATACACCTGACAAGTGTATTGGGTGTGTTGGGGAAACAAGATATTTCTTGTATCTTGATTGCAGGATTGCTTGAGAGCGAATACCTTTAACCACTTCCTCCCTGAGTTCGATAAACCTTAGGTGATCCACTTAAGGGAAAACTTGCTGCTGTGCTACAAACCTCTGCACTTGGAGGCCCAACAACTGTCTTCAAGAATAGAAGTGCATAGACATCAAGCTATTTTCTGGCGCCGTTGCCGGGGAGGTAAGGTAAAAGGTACTCACATCCTCCGGTGTGAGTCCTCAAAGTTATTTCCTTTAGATTCTGCAATTTTGCCTTTTTGTTTCTTGTTTTCACTAGTTAGGCTTAATGGAAAACAACAACAAAATTAGAGAGCTTTTTAGTATTTTTCCTAAGTTAGAACATGAATTGTCTGAAAGGAAAATTAAAAAACCCAAGGAACTTTCTTTGCATGGTAATAACAATGTTAGTAGTATGAATCTTTTGAACACCTTTGTTACTAATTCTATGGAAACGTCTAAGCTTGGGGAAGTTAGTTTTTTTAAATGATCTTTTTCATTCCCTAGCTTTAAAGAAGAAAATTTGCTCTGATGATACTTTATCTCGCATATGTGGTAATTCTAATGATACTTGTGATATTTTAAATCCACATACTAAAAGCATCTCTTTTAAAATACCTATAAAAAAATTTGAACGTGTTATGAACAACTGTTATTTTGGAGATGGAACTCTCCATCCTGGTGATCATTTACTCTTTATACACGAATTATGCGAGTTGTTCAAGTCTGCAGGTATTTCAATGAACCAAGTTAAGAGGAAGCTATTCCCTATTTCACTTAGGGGCAAAGCAAGGGAGTGATATGAGTTACTAGATGAACATGAATCATTTGAAGTACAAGGACTATCTAGATATTTGTGTAGAGGGATCCTTTACAAGTAAGGAGGTCAAAGCTAAGTGGGATCTTCTTGAAACAATTCAAAGCAATACCGAAGATTGGGATAACAACAAAGGTAAAGAACCATGTATAAATTATGAGTATGATTGCATTATGTCTTTTGCTGAAACTGCTGATTTTCAAGAGCTTAGTGCTAAATATGGTCTTGATCCTCAAATTCTTGTTGATTGTTATAGAACCTTTGCTTCTCATATTAATGCTCCTAAAGAAAAATGGGACATGTATCATGAGCCTTATAAAGACACTTGCATGGAAAATGAAATTGTTATTAATGATAGTAATAAACATGCTCAAACCTCTGAAAGTTCTACTTCTTATAAGCATGTTAATTTTTGTGGAATACATAGACCTTGTGAGAAGAATAAAATTCAAGAAGAATATTGTATCACCCACAGGAATGAAAAAACTAGAATGTGGTATAGAACTCTAAATGATCTTGGTAAAAAAGTTTGTGCCCTCTATCCTTTTATTTGTAAACTTTGCATTGAAGTGGGTCATTTCAATTTTCAATGCTCGGGCCTTAATAATATCCCTTCTAATCCAATGAGTACTGCAAGTTTGTATTGTGATGATATGATCACTCCGAATCAGCATGATCAACTTACATTATTTTTGGGGTGTGAAGAGTTATCAAGAAAAACCTCTTTGGTAGATATGAGTGCTTTTGATATGAATAGCGTCCTGCATGGTTGTCATCGTTATTGTGTTGATAATTTCCACACAAATACTTACATACAAAATATCCTAAAATATGAGATTTTACCAAAATATGAAAAGACTAATATGTGTTTTGATCTTATTAATGAAAAGAAGGAATCCTCCAAAATTTGTTCTATTTTCTCTAACAATAAACCAGGGTATATGGAGAAGCTTCCTTTCAAGCCTCTCTCTCCTAAAGAGAAGAAGAAAAAGAATAAGAGGAGGAGTAAAAGAAGAGAGGAAACGGTAATTTCCCTAAGCATGTTCCTCCTATTATAGTTTTTGATGAGTCTGAACTCGACGATGTTCCTATGCCTATTACCTATAGTAGTGATCATGATTGGGAAAAGCACACTACTTCTGATATTGAAAATCTCTTTGGTACCAATTCTTAAAATGATGATATTAATAATTGCTATACTATTAGTGTTATCCATGATCCTTCCAATGATGATATGTTTACAAATGAACACACTTTGGAAGATAATTATTCTATTGCTTATGATGATACTACACCTCCAATATATGATGATTGTAATGATGAATATGATATTTTCAGTCCACCTACTATTGAGGAGGAAATTAATTTTGATCACGGTATGCCTCCTATATTTGATGATTATGGTGATGAAAATAATAATGATAGCTATTTTGTTGAATTTGCTCCCACTAGAATTAATAAGAATGGCTATATTTATGCGGGGAGTATTAATTCTTTTATGCATGTGGCTCATCATAAGAATGTTTCTTGTGATAGTTATATTGTTAATTTTATTCATGATGCTACTGAAAGTTATTATGAGAGAGGGAAACATGGTTTTAAGCATCTCAATAATATTAAGTTTCCCCTCTTTAGGTTGATAGTCTTGAAGTTGCACTTGTTTTGCTTTACTATGCTTGTTGCTTTGTGATTTCATGACTTGTTTCTTTACAAGATTCCTATGCATAGGAAGTGGGTTAGACTTAAATGTGTTTTGAATTTTCTTCTTGATGCTCTCTTTTACTTCAATTCATATTTCTTATGTGAGCATCATCGAAATTCTCAAGCCTAACTTAAAGGCGTTAAAGAAAAGTACTTATTGAGAGATAACCCAAAAGTTTCAGTTGAGTCTTGGAAGTTATTGATTCAGCAATAACCTCTCCTTATCCTTTTTATTTGCTTTTTGTGCCAACAATAACCTCTAATGAGAGGGAAGTAATGCTTGGGAAAGTTGTTGTCTCGAAACAGATTTTTGTTCTTTACTATAAAACATCGTGTACAATCTCTGTACTTCATTTTGAGGCGTGAATTTTTGTGCTTCTGCCCTAGGTTGTTATGTAACTTTCGTTAGTTCAACACTTTTCAATTTGAGGAACATAAGGTCTTTGAACAAATTGGTTTTTACCTGCTAGTCTGTTTTGACAGATTTCTGCCATTATTTGCATTTGCTTCTTGTTGGTTCCTTTTTGAGTTCTCATTGGGGAATTGAGCTTTTTGAGGGAAGTTCTTCAGTAGCTTGTGTTTTAATGGAAGTTTTATTGGTTTTTAAACTGAACCTAAAGACTTATTATCTTGAGTGCACTAATGTTGCTAATAAAGATTGTGTGAAGTTTTGTATGAAGGAAAATTCCAGGTGTATGGAGAGAATGATGTAATGAGATGAAGAATGGACTAAAGCTCAAGCTTGGGGATTCCACCCCGTTTCACCCCAAGAAATATCCAAGAAGTACAAGCGTCAAATCTTGGGGATGCCTTGGGCATCAATAAAAATCTCAGGTTTCTTCCAAACACTTCATTTTTTATTGTTTCATACATAGTTGTGTTGTTCTTGGAGCGTCTCCTTTTTCATTTTAATTTTGGTTTTTCGTTTGCTTGGTTTTCTTAGTTTGCTGAATAAATTGGTTGGACCCCCTCTTTCATGCATTGATGTTCAAATAGTTTGGTTTGGATTGGAAAAGAGTAGGAAAAGTTAGTGCTTAAGTGGTAAAAAGGAGCTTGTTTTTGACTGTGGCCTATGCTTTGTCATGTCATGCTTGATATTTTTTTGGCTTTATTCTTAGTATTCTTTGCTGTAGCATGACATGTTATAAACAATTGAGATTTCTTAATGTCCCTTGGAAGGATCATGCGTTGTTTTACCGTATTAAAGCATAGTATTGTGGTATTCTCCTTTGATGCTTTATTTGGGTTGACTTGGCGCATGCTCACACCATGTTATGACTATCCCAAGTCACCATAGTCTTTATGATCCTTTAGTTTTCGACTTGTAATATCACTTTATTCTTTAATTAATAATGTTTTGCCGCTTTGCATGATTATGGCCATTATTGGTCTCTTAGTTCGTCGCTCCGAGTCTTTTGCTAGCCTCCATAACCAAGTATGAGTTCCACTCATGCATCCAACTCCTAAAGCCAAGTTATTCCAAAAGAGTCCACCATACCTACCTACTAGCATATGCTATTCCAAGTATATTCATGTTTTTATCTACCTTCCGAATTAAACTTGTTATGAGAAAATTAGTGATTAAAGCTCTCACGAATTTGATGGCACACTTTACTTTTATTGCCCTTAATAAACTTGAACCATTGTGTCGTCTTCGTTGTATATGCTTGCACTTATTTGTTGGGGATTAGCAGAACCATGTTGTCATGGGGAACGCTTTCAACATTGCACTTGTACTTTGTACCTAGTTGATTTCATGCTCTTTTGTCTATGGATGTCGTCGGTGTGAAATGAAAGGGGAGCTTGTAACTCCATGGAGTTATGTATGTGTGTTAGAGAAACTCCTGGGTCGCTGGTCTAATCCATGTTGTCATGGTGGAAACCTGCAACGTAACCATAATGACCTTTCTATGAAGCATTCTTCTTATAAAAAAAGAGATAAATATTGAGAAAAAGAGAAAAAAAGAGATATGAGAAAAGAGGAAAGAGAGAAAAAAGCACCATATTCCCATGGTAAATAAGAATATTGCGGAGATGCTCGTTGTCTGCTTGCCTTGTCATTTTGATATGGGGATTCTTCCGTATCATCGGGCAAGGGGTACCCCATTGGCGGTTCTCTATGATACACATGTACTTACTGTGACAAGAACTTACCGGTAACTAAACTTGAGTAGCATGAGGAGCGGCCATCATACTCAAGGGACATGAGATTTCCAACTTATACTTCGTCAAGCATATACTCCATAGTTTGTTCACTTTAACCTTAATCACTCAAGATGCTTATGATAGGGGCAATGTGAGCTGAAAGCTATTAAGTACCATAATTTTTGGAAGCTCTTCATGAAACTTGAATCTCTGCTTCCTTCTATGAAGGCCTTTCTTTTACCTTTTTGTTGAGTCTCCACCTTCTACCTTTATGTACCTACTTTGAGAGCATAGTGGCCATTCTTAGTTCTATGTGCATTGTCCCAAGACTTGTTGATTGATGCATAACTTTGATAGTGCTTATTGTAAACTATTTTTATCTAGTCACTCTTATGAACTTTGAAGGTGTCCTATGCATTTATGTTTGCTACTCTATGAGGGACAAGCTGAATGCTACTATGCTATGTTTACTTTATGTGAAACAAGCAAACGTCTTGCAAAGCATTGTTATTCATTAATCTTTTGTTTGTGCCTTTTCATGTTGCAACATAGTTTCTTTGTCTTATTGCTAGAACTTTGTCTTTCATGTTATGATTGAAGTACTATGATCCCAGCTATCAATGTTTTACAAATACTTTGATCAAGTTTATGATGGTGCATGTCACAAAAATTATTCTTTCTTTTTATCACTTACCTACTCGAGGACGAGCAGGAGTTAAGCTTAGGGATGTTGATACGTTGCTAAGGTATCTATAATTTTTGATGTTCCATGCTTGGTTTTTATCTACTTTCTTATGTTTTGTTCCAACTTTGGAGTGTTTTTATACACTTTCTTGGACTAACCTATTAACAAGATGCCATAGTGCCAGTTGCATGTTTTCTGTTGTTTTTGGTTCGAGAAAGTCAGAAAATGAATATTCTTGGAATTGGACCGGACAAAAGCCAAAGTCGTTATTTTCTTTGAAGATTCACGGAGCCAGAAGGAGAGATGAAGGGGCCACAGGGTGGCCAAACCACCCCTATTTGCGGGTCCCCCTAGGCCACACCAGGGCATGGTGTGGGCCCCCTGGCCACCCACTGACCTTGCCTCTTCGCCTATAAGATGCCTCCCGGTGCAAAAACCCTAAGTCGTCCAGCCTCCATCCACAAAAATTCCGCAGCGCCGCCGCCACCGAAGGGGAGATTCGGGGGACAGAAAGTCTCTACTCCGGGACCCTGCCAGGACGGGGAAGTGCCCCCGGTGCCATCTCCATCGTCGTTGCTGATTCCCATGATGAGGAGGGCGTAGTTCTCTCTCGACGCTAAGGGTTCTACCGGTAGCTATGTGTTCATCTATCTCGCTATGCATGATCATATTGTGATCATGAGCTTTGTAATCAAGTAGATCTACCTTGCTACTCAAGTGCTTTAATAGTTCTCTGCTCTCCCCATGTGTGTGAAGTTGGCAGTGTGCACACCATGGTGGCACTTAGGCTAGCAATTACAAATACTTGTTATGAGTTATATTTGGAGTTGGATGTCTTTATGAAATTGTGTTGTTTGTTTGAACCATCTAGTTGTCAAGGTGACAGTGTGGGGTTATCTAGATGCGAAAAGCGAACTTTGAGGTGTGTTGTTATAGCCCTACTATGGATTAGAGTGTCCAACCGGAGAGTAGTTCAGGGTAGTATCATAAAAAGATGATATTTATATGAGGGTGTTCACTAGTGAAAGTATGATCCATAGGCCTTGTTTCTAAGCATTGAAACACCATTTGCAATTAGATCTGTTACATGTTTGCTTACTTCCAACTTTATTTCAGTTTGCCTTTAGTCTTTTCCCACGTCAACCACACGCCAGCAAGCTATTCTCTGGCACCGTTACCACTTATAATTATCCATACCACTTGTATTTCACTATCTCTTTGCCAAACTAGTGCACCTATACACCTCACAAGTGTATTGGTTGTGTTGGGGAAACAAGAGATTTCTTATATCTTGATTGCAGGATTGCTTGACAGTGGATACCTTTGACCACTTCCTCCCTGAGTTCGATAAACCTTGGGTGATCCACTTAAGGGAAAACTTGTTACTGTTCTACAAACCTCTGCACTTGGAGGCCCAACAACTGTCTACAAGAATAGAAGTACGTAGACATCAACACTCTAGAGGATTTTGTGATGCAACTTCTGCCAACTGGTGCAACATGCAATTGTGAAGCTGCTTCCCAATGTGTTTTTGGTTTTTGTGACCATGGCTTGACACATGGAGTCCCTAGAGTCATTGAATTAGTTCTTTTCCCAAACCACATGGATCCACTAGTGTCATTGCATGTTCTCTCTTCCAATACCACATTGATCCACATGACCACACACACTCTAGTGGATTCTGTGATGCAACTTCTGCCACAGTGGTGCAACTTGCAATGTGGATGCTGCTTCCCTAAGTGTTTTTGGTCTCTGTGACTACGACTTGACACATGGAGTCCCTAGACTCATTGCATTTGTTCTTTTCCCAAACCACATGGATCCACTAGCGCCATTGCATGTTCTCTGTTCTAAAACCACATTAATCCACATGACCACACACACTCCAGTGGATTCTGTGATGCAACTTCTACCACACTGGTGCAACATGCAACATGGAAGGTGCTTCCCTATATGTTTTTGGTCTCTGTGACCATGGCTTGACACATGGAGTCCCTAGAGTCATTGCATTTGTTGTTTTCCTAGACCACATTATCCACTACTGCCATTGCATGTGCTCTCTTCCAAAACCACATTGATCCAGATGACTACACACACTCCAGTGGATTCTGTGATGCAACTTCTGCCACACTGGTGCAACATGCAATGTCGAATGTATTTTTGGTCTCTATGACCATGGCATGAAACATGGAGTCCCTAGTCATTGCATTTGTTCTTTTCCCAAACCACATGGATCCACTGGTTTCATTGCATGTGATCTCTTCCAATACCACGTTGATCCACATGACCACACACACTCAAATCGATTATGTGATGCAACTTCTGCCACACTAGTGCAACATGCAATTTTGTAGGTGCTTCCCTATATGTTTTTGGTCTCAGTGACCATGGCTTGACACATAGAGTCCCTAGAGTCATTGTATTTGTTTTCCCAAACCGCATGGATCCACTCGTGTCATTGCATGTGCTTTCTTCCAAAACCACATTGATCCACATGACCACACACACTCTCGTGGATTATGTGATGCAACTTCTTCCACACTGGTGCAACATGCAATGTGGAAGCTGCATTCCCATGTGTTTTTATTTTCTGTGACCATGGCTTGACACGTGGAGTCCCTAGAGTTATTGCATTTGTTCTTTTCCCAAACCACATGGATCCATAGGTGTCATTGCATGTGCTCTGTTCCAAAACCACATTGATCCACATGACCACACACATTCTAGTGGATTTGTGATGCAACTTCTCCACACTGGTGCAACATGCATTTGGAAGCTGCTTTCCTATGTGGTTTTGGTCTCTGTGACCACGGCTTGACAGATGGAGTCCCTAGAGTCATTACATTTGTCCTTTTCCCAAACCGCATGATCCACTAGTGTCATTTCATGTGATGTCTTCCAAAACCACATTGATCCAGATGACCACACAGACTAAAGTAGATTTTGTGATGCAACTTCTGCCAACTGGTGCAACATGCAATTGTGAAGCTGCTTCCCTATATGTTTTTGGTCTCTGTGACCATGGCTTGACACATGGATTCCCTAGAGTCATTGCATTTGTTCTTTTCCCAAACCACATGGATCCACTGGTGTCATTGCATGTGGTCTCTTCTGATACCACATTGATCCACATGACCACACACACTCTAGTGGATTTTGTGATGCAACTGCTGCCACACTGGTGTAACATGCAATGTCGAAGCTGCTTCCCTATATGTTTTTTGTCTCTAGAAACATGGCTTGGCACATGGAGTCCCTAGAGTCATTGCATTTGTTCTTTCCCAAACCACATGGATCAACTAGGGTCATTCCATCTGGCCTCTTCCAAAACCACATTTATCCACATCACCATACACACTCCAGCGGATTCTGTGATGCAACTTCTGCCACACTGGTGCAACATGCAATGTGGAAGCTTCTTCCATAAGTGTTATTGGTCTCTGTGACCATAGCTTGACACATGGAGTCCCTAGAGCCATTGCATTTGTTCTTTCCCAAACCTCATGGATCCACTGGTGTCATTGCATGTGCTCTCTTACAAAACCACATTGATCCATATGACCACACACACTCCAGCGGATTCTTTGATGCAACTTCTACCACACTGGTGCAACATGCATTGTGGAAGCTACTTCCCTATGTGTTTTTGCTCTCTATGACCACGGATTGACACATGGATTCCCTAGAGACATTACATTTATTCTTTTCCCAAACCACACGATCCACTAGTGTCATTGCATGTGATCTGTTCCAAAACTACATTGATCTAGATGACCACACACACTCAAGTGGACTTTGTGATGCAACTTCTGCCAACTGGTGCAACATGCAATTGTGAAGTTGCTTCCCAATGTGTTTTTGATCTCGGTGACCATGGCTTGACACATGGAGTCCCTAGAGTAATTGCATTTGTTCTATTCCCAAACCACATGGATCCACTAGTGTCATTGCATGTGCTCTCTTCCAATACCACATTGATCCACATGACCACATACACTCTAGTGTATTCTGTGATGCAACTTTTGCCACACTGATGCATCATGCAATGTGGAAGCTGCTTCTCTATGTGTTTTTGGTCTCTCTGACCATGGCTTGACATATGGAGTCCCTAGAGTCATTGTATTTGTTTTTTCCCAAACCACATGGATCCACTAGGGTCATTCCATGTGGTCTCTTCCAAAACCACATTGATCCACATGCCCACACACACTCTAGTGGATTCTGTGATGCAACTTCTACCACACTAGTGTAACATGCAATGTGGAAGGTGCTTCCCTGTATGTTTTTGGTCTCTGTGACCATGGCTTGACACATGGAGTCCCTAGCGTCATTGCATTTATTCTTTTCCTAAACCACATGGATCCACTTGTGTCATTGCATTTTCTCTCTTCCAAAACCACATTGATCCACATGACCATGCACACTCAAGTGGATTCTATGATGCAACTTCTGCCACACTGGTGCAACATGCAATGTGGAAGCTGCTTCCCTATATGTTTTTTGTCTCTAGAAACATGGCTTGGCACATGGAGTCCCTAGAGTAATTCCATTTGTTCTTTTCCCAACCCACATGGATCCACTAGGGTCATTCCACCTGGTCTCTTCCAAAACCACATTTATCCACATGACCACACACACTCTAGTTGATTTTGTGATGCAACTTCTACCACACTGGTGCAACATGCAATGTGGAAGCTGCTTCCCTAAGTGTTTTTGGTCTCTGTGATCATGGCTTGACACATGGAGTCCCTAGAGTCATTGCATTTGTTCTTTTCCCAAACCACATGGATCCACTAGCGCCATTGCATGTTCTATCTTCTAAAACCACATTAATCCACATGAGCACACACACTCCAATGGATTCTGTGATGCAACTTCTACCACACTGGTGCAACATGCAATTTTGTAGGTGCTTCCCTATATGTTTTTGGTCTCAGTGACCATGGCTTGACACATAGAGTCCCTAGAGTCATTGTATTTTTTTTCCCAAACCGCATGGATCCATTCGTGTCATTGCATGTGCTTTCTTCCAAAACCACATTGATCCACATGACCACACACACTCTCGTGGATTATGTGATGCAACTTCTTCCACACTGGTGCAACATGCAATGTGGAAGCTGCATTCCCATGTGTTTTTATTTTCTGTGACCATGGCTTGACACGTGGAGTCCCTAGAGTTATTGCATTTGTTCTTTTCCCAAACCACATGGATCCATAGGTGTCATTGCATGTGCTCTATTCCAAAACCACATTTGTCCACATGACCAGACAAACTCTAGCGGATTCTGTGATGCAACTTCTCCACACTAGTGTAACATGCATTGTGGAAGCTGCTTTCCTATGTGTTTTTGGTCTCTATGACCACGGCTTGACACATGGAGTCCCTAGAGTCATTACATTTGATATTTTCCCAAACCACATGATCCACTAGTGTCATTGATGCAGCTCGTCCTACGAACGCTCCTACATCTACACCAACAAGTCCCCCAAGTGGACCCATGACTCGTGCCCGATCTCAACTCCTACAAGCTAAGGTGAACTTGCTCCTCTCCTCATGCCAATTAGATACATCCTTGGATGGTGTGCTACTTCATGCAACTACTCTATGCATCATTAGGTACGAAGCCCCAACACATCACCAAGCACCCAAGGATGGAGAACAAGGAGCAGGGCGTGAAGCAGAAGTCGCTGGAGCTACTCAGACTGGAGTCTCCGGTCTGCGCACACCGGAGTCTCTGGTCCACCAAAGTCTCCGGCCTTAAGACCCCGGAGTCTGCGGCTCACCTCCGGTCTGACCCTAGAATCAAGCTCAAGGACAGCCAGATGGTCCCTCTAGAGATGGACCGGAGACCGACCGGAATCTCCGGCCTAGACCGGAGTCTCCGGTCCACCACACCAGAGTCTCCAGATCGATCGTCGCTAGGCATGTAAAAGGCCTTTGGGCCTTCGGCCCATGTACCCCTTAGTCCCTCCAGAACTTATCTATTATCCCAAAAGTACCCTTGACTTTGTTGCTAGCCTGTATATAGTTCCCCACCTCTATTGTAAACGCTAGGCCTGATATTTGGAATTAGTGGAAACCCCTTGTGGATATATCTAATTCTTGCCTCATGCTCCTTCACCAAGGAGCACCAAATATCCCAAACCTCGTTGGAGTTTGCATCGTGCCTCCGTGTTGTACAAGGCCTAGGCATTGGAGTCCCTTTGCCTAAACGTCAAGATCTCACCGAGTCTCCCTACTCACCATGCCGGTTCGAGAGAGAGAGAGAGACCTCCTCCAGACGTCTATCCTAGGGATTGCGCCGGACCGGTCACCACCGGCATGAGCTATTGTTGTATATCGTGGTTTTGCGTGTGTGTGTTCATTGCTTTCTTCGTGCGTGAGTTCGTCGTGTTCATCCTTCCCTCCTTCCGACCGCACTCCATCCTCGATTTGAGTGGGATTCGTGAAAGATCGGGCCACCCTAGAGGTTTGCCCTCAACATATTGGTATCAAGAGCTTCGTTGCTCATGAATTCCCCCACAAATTTTTCTTCTATCCACCAAAAATTCGAAAATCCACAAAAAAGAGCCCCAAATTTTCCTTTGGACCGATCTCTTGATTTGGAGTGTTATTTGTGGTTTTGATCCGACCAAATCTTGTCTAAGGTGTTGGTCCAGCTTTATCCTGCGTTTTCCTAGGCCAATTTGGCCAATTTTTCACGGATTTGGGGACCCAAGGCGTGGATTTCCACTCAAGAACACAATCAGTTCGCGATCTGACTCCAGACTAGAGTTTCCGGTATGCAGACCAGAGTCTCGAGCCCACACCAGAGTTTCCAACCTGCCCACACCAGAGTCTCCGACCTGAACCGGAGTTTCTGGCCTGAGACCCCGGAGTCTCCGTCCCTGACGCCTGATTTTGACAGTTTTTCCTCCAATCTTGCATTGGCTAATTTCCTCTTGTTTGTTTGTGCCCGTGTGCGTGTTATCAACTAACAACAAGCTTCCGCATTGACAAATCCTGCGCTCATCGACACCACGGCCCACGAACATCATCCCACACCACCGATATCAAGTTCATCATCACCAACATAGGTATAACTTGCGTCACCTTGTTAACCCCTATCTTCCTTTGTGTGTACCTATCCCATGAGAGTGGCTCATCTTGTGTTTTCTTGAGCATTCTGCATTTGTCCTTGGATAGTGAGAGTGCAAGAGCAATATCAAGTGTGACTAGGTAGCATCAAGGGAGAGCAAAAAAAGATACAAAAGAAAAGAAAAAGAAAAATAGTCTCCCATAGAAAAATAGAGTCTCAAAGCTTGTAAGCAAGAGAGCAATAAGAGCGCCCAAGGCAAGTGCACAAATTCGTTGCTCATTTCTCTTCTTTGCAAACGAGCCACCATCTCTCCTTGCATTGGCACGACAACGAGCTTAGTCTTCGTTAGGACATTTTGTTTGCTCATTTTCATAGTCGTGTCAATCCCAACAATCTCCACGTGTGTGTATATAGTCCTAGGTTCTCATCACCCTTTTGAGTTGTTGACCTTCGCCTTTGACTTGAGTTTTGTTGGATTTTACCCACTTTTGACTATCCATTTTCTTTTTGTTGGTTCTTTGGCATTCCACAACCCTAACCTACCACCAACAAGCTTTTGAGAGTTAGTTCTTTCTTTAGTGTGAGTTTTCTTTGCAATTCCACTTTGCACGCTTATTGATCTCACTTGTGGTTTCTAGTTTGGTGCAATCCCCAAGGTGAGGTGCAAGGCTAACACCAGCATATTCCAATTCCATATACAATACTTGTGTGTTTTGCATGATGGATAGGCATGGTGAGTCGACCAACCACCCCCTCAAGAAGAAGATCATGGACCGTACATGACGCGCGCAAGTCACTTCCTCATCCGACAAGAGTTCTGTGAACGTTGCAAAGACCTTGAGACGCGACAAGATGAACAATTTGGCGAGACGCAAGCCGAGTTCAGGAACATCGACAACCTTTTCGATGTCCTCAAACAAAAAATGCATGCGATGCATCACAACTTTGGCCATCAAAATGAAGCGCTACAACGCTCCGTCGCCAAAACAAATGACAATCTTTGACGCCTCATCGATGGAATGGCAAGACCATGTTCACGTGCATCAAGCTCTTCAAGTTCTTCGCGTCGTCATGCACCTCTTTAACAAGACCTTCATCCGAGTGCTCCAAGACGCAATGATGCCCCCGTGGTTGAAGATGGAAGTTCTTCGAACTATGTACCTTCCCCACGGCACGCCGCAACATCAAGCTATGATGGTGATTTCTCTTCAAGGCCACAAGCAAGGCAAGAAGCACACCGTCATCACGCAAGGGCATTGGTGATCCAACAAGAGCAACTACAAGACGAACCGCAAGTGCAACCGCAAGTCTACCACCATTGTTCACGACACGTACTTGACACAACAAGTGATGGCTCCAATTTGGCAAATCAAGCTCGTCATCGACGTGAAGCTCTCCAAGATCAGCCTCCTCGTCATCATTGTCATGAACATCTGCATCGACACCATGGTCATCATGAGGCGCCTCCTCCACCACACCAAAACATGGAACGTCAAGTGGTACAAGTTGAGCGACTCCCACCATGTTAAGAGGCTCAAGACCATGATCTTCACCGTGAGGCCCGTGCGCCTAATCCACATCACCAACCGAGGAACGAGCCTCCTCTTCGTCATCAACCACGTTATGAGGCCCCACATCCTCAACAATGTCGTGAGGCCCAAGTGCCTCAACATTGTCAACAAACGCGCTAAGAGCAACAGAAAGCTCCACAACAACAATATCAAGAGCAAGCTCCGCAACAAGGTCACGAGAACCAAGTTCCACCGCCTTAACCATAAGATCATCAAGAAGGTCACCAAGCTCGTCACAATGACCATTATGATGAAGAAACTTTCGGCAAGCTCAAGTTCTCAATGCCCAAGTTTACCGGATCCAATTACCCCGAAGAATACCTCTCATGGGCACTCAAAGTCGACAAGATCTTTCGTATGCACAATTATAGCAACGAGAAGATGGTCGCCATGGATTCACTTGAGTTTGATGAGTATGCCAACCTTTGGTGGGAACAAGTTCAAGTTGCTCGTGATGCAAGAAAAGAGCCGCCAATCACAACTTGGAATGACATGAAGGATCACATGAGATCCCGTTTTGTTCCCGCGGACTACACACGTGACATCTTCAACAACCTTCAACCGCTGCGCCAAGGGACCAAGACCATGGAAGAGTACTTCAAGGAAATGGAGCTCAACTTGATCTGCGCCAACATTGAAGAGCACATGGAGCAAACTATGGCATATTTACTTATTGGCTTGAATCACCTAATCAAGCGCATCGTTGAGTTCCAAACATACAACAACATGGTTGAGCTTGTGCACATCGCAACAAAGGCCGAACGTCAAGTGCAAGAGGACATCAAGTACAACAAGCCCAAGACGTATTTCACCTACAACCAAGCTTCAACCGCTACACCAATAACCTTCAATGGAAGCTCCTAAAGTACCTCCAAGCCTTCCTTCAAGCCCACACTTCCTCAAGAAAAACAACCCCCAAGTGGCAAACAAGCAAAGTGTGATATACCTTTCAATGGTGAATGCTACAAGTGTGGAGGCAAAGGACAGAAGTCGGCCGAGTGTGGAAACAAGAAAGTTTTGTTCATTCATGACAATGGCGATGAAGAGTACTCGAGTGAAGATGAATTTGATGCCCGAGTCAAGGAAGCAATAGCAAGGCAACGAGTGGAAGATAACCAAGAACTCCTCATGTGTGAACATGACACAAGTCCATCGCTTGTCGTCACAAGGATCTTGACCACTCAAGCACAAGAGCATGAAGACCAATGCTCAAATATCTTCCAAACACGAGTAGGCATCAATGGCAAGTCTATCAAAGTGATCATCGATGGAGGGAGTTGCCACAACCTTGCTAGCACCAAGTTGTGTGAGAATCTCAACCTCACCCTCCATCCGCACAAGCACCCATACCACGTGCAATGGCTAAGTGACCAAGGGTCCGTGAAGATCAAGCATAACATATCGGTCTCCTTCACCATTGGTCCTTACAAAGACACGGTGGAGTGCGATGTGGTTCCTATGACAGTTTGCCACATGCTTCTTGGTCGACCATGGCAATTTGACAAGGCTGCTCTACATGATAGTCGCATCAATGTATACACCTTCAAATGGCTCAACAAAACATGTGTTTTGCAACCAATGACTCCTAGCCAAATAATTGCGGACAATGCAAAGGCTTCATCGAGGGCGCAAAGCACAACACCTACTTGTGAGAAGAGCGGTGAGCGAGAGAACCACCTCATAGTGAGTTAGAGCCACAAGCCAAACTCAAGTGGAAAAACTAAGAGTGTTCTCCTTTCCACCAAAAGTGAGATGAGAGATGTGTGGAACAACCCATCCATCTTGCACTATGTCCTCCTTTGCAAGGGACTAGCGCAAGGAACTAATGAATTAACCAATGTTCCTCCATCTTTGATGATTGTTTTGTAGGAATTCAAGGATATGTTCCCCGAAGAACTTCCACATGGACTACCTCCTCTTTGAGGAATTGAGCATCGCATTGACCTCAGCCCCGACGCACCCCTTCCAAACCGCACCACTTACCGCACGAACCCGGAGGAGACAAAGGAGATTGAACGTCAAATCAACCAACTCATCTCCAAAGGTTTGATCCAAGTTAGCACTAGTCCAAGTGCCGTTCCCGTAATTCTTGTTCCAAAAACGGATTATACATTATGGTTATGCATGGATTGCCTTCCAGTCAATGCTATCACCGTGTGTTATCGACATCCCATACCACGTCTAGATGACATGCTTGATGAGTTATGTGGAGCCACTATTTTTTCGAAAATTGATCTTCGTAGTTGTTACCATCAAATACGCATGGCTGAAGGTGATGAGTGGAAAACTGCCTTCAAGACCAAACTTGGTCTCTATGAATGGTTGGTTATGCCCTTTGGTTTATCTAATGCCCCATCCACCTTCATGTGCCTTATGAATCATATCTTGCGTTCTCTCATTGGAAAAAGTGTTGTTGTCTATTTCGATGATATACTTGTTTATAGCAAGTCACTTGAGGACCGTATTAAACATGTCAAGGAAGTCTTGCAAATCCTTCAACATGAAAAGCTTTGTGCTAATCTTCCCAAGTGCACTTTTGCTAAAGACAAGTTGATTTTTCTTGGATTTGTTGTTTCTTCGAAGGGCATTGAAGTTGATGTGTCCAAGGTAAAGGTCATACGAGATTGGCCCATCCCAACAAATGTGAGTGAACTCATAAGTTTCCATGGGTTGGACGGTTTCTAGCGTTACTGTGTGAAAGACTTTTCAACCATTGCTTGTCCTCTAAATGAGTTGACGAAAAATAATGTCACCTTCGTGTAGGGCAAAGCTCAATAAAAAGCTCTTGATGAACTCAAAAAGAGGCTCACCGAAGCACCTCTCCTTGCGTTACCGGATTTCACAAAACCTTTTGAGATAGAGTGTGATGCTAGTGATATTGGCATTGGAGGTGTCCGTATGCAAAAGGGGCATCCTATAGCCTACCATAGCGAGAAACTTGATGGTGCTCGCCTTAATTATCCAATTTATGACGAAGAGGTTTTTGCCTTAGTTTGTGTCCTTCAAGTTTGGCAACACTACCTTTGGCCCAAGGAATTTATCATACATTTCGACCATGATTCATGGAAATATCTCAAAGTCCAAGCTAATTTGAGCAAGAGACACGCTAAGTGGGTTGAATTTATGGAGTCTTTTCCGTACATTGTCAAGTATAAGAGGGCAAAGATAATGTAGTTGCAGACGCTTTGTCTCACAAGCACACAAGCCTTCTTACAAGACTTGAAATCAACGTGTTGGGTCTTGAGGAAATAAAAACTTTGTATGCTTATGACCTATTCTTTGAAACAATTTTTGCAAAGTGCTCCATTGAAAAAGGAGTTGATGATTTCTATTTGCATAAGGGCTTTCTCTTTAAACAAAACAAGCTTTGCACTCTGAAGTCATCCCTCCAACTCTTATTTCTCTAGGAATCTCATGGTGGAGACCTTATTGGTCACTTTGGCTATGACAAGACATTGTACATGCTCTTCACTCACTACTTCTGGCCCAAGATGAAGCATGACGTGGAGCGCTACGTTCAACGATGCACGACATGTGTTCAAGCTAAGTCGCAATCTAACCCTTATGGTCTTTATATGCCATTGCCTATTCCTCATACACCTTGGTCTGACATTAGTATGGATTTCATGTTAGGATTACCTAGATCTAAGCATGGTCATGACTCTATATTTGTTGTCATGGATCCCTTTTCCAAAATGGCACACTTCATACCGTGCCATAGACAGACGATTCTTCACATGTTGCCAATTTGTTTTTCAGGTAAATCAACCGTCTTCATGGTGTGCCAAGAACAATCGTCTCCGACCGCGACGTCAAATTCACGAGCTACTTATGGAAGACCCTAATGGCCAAGCTTGGCGTCAAGCTCCTCTTCTCATCCGCATTGCATCCCCAAACCGATGGTCAAACCGAAGTTGTTAGCCGAAGCCTCGGGACTCTACTTTGTGTGTTGATCCAGAAAAACCTCAAGGATTGGGAGGAATGCATTCCACACGCCGAGTTCTCCTACAACTATGCCAAGCACTCAACAACCAAGATGAGTCCCTTCATGATCGTCTATGGTTTCGAGCCCCTCACCGCGCTCGTCATCCTACCACTACCTTTCCATGAGCACACCAACATGGACGTTGAGAAGTGCGCACAAGCTATGAAGAAGCTTCATGAAGAAACAACAGCTACTATTTAGCAACAAGTCCTTCGCCAAGCTTCAAGGTTAAACAAGGAAAAGAAGGAGATGATCTTTGAAGAAGGTGATCTTGTGTGGATACACCTAAGAAAAGACCGCTTCCCCAAGGAATGCGACTCCAAGATAAAGCCAACAGGAGATGGTCCCTTCAAGGTCCTCAAAAGAATCAACAACAATGCCTACATCATCGACATACCGACCTCCAAGTACCTTGCAAGCAATACAATCAATGTCAAGGACCTCTCACCCTACCATGGAGATGTTCCTGATGATACCCATGAAGAGTCGAGGACAACTCTTTCCCCCAAGGGGGGAGCTGATGTAGCCCATCCTACGGAGGCTCCTACATCTACACCAACAAGTCCCCCAAGTGGACCCGATGACTCGTGCCTGAGCCAAACTGCTACAAGCTAAGGTGAACTCGCTCCTCTCCTCGTGCCAATTTGATACATCCTTGGATGGTGTGCTACTGCATGCAACTACTCTATGCATCATCAGGTACAAAGCCCCAACACATCACCAAGCACCCAAGGATGGAGAAAAAGGAGCAGGGCGTGAAGCAGAAACCACTGGAGCTACTCGGACCGGAGTCTCCGGTCTGCGCACACCGGAGTCTCCGGTCCACCAAAGTCTCTGGCCTAAAGACCCCGGAGTCTCCGGCCCACCCCCGGTCTGACCGAGAATCAAGCTAGAGGACACCCAGATGGCCCCTACGGAGATGGACCGGAGACCGATCGGAATCTCCGTTCCACCACACCAGAGTCTCCGGACCGATCATTGCCAGGCATGTAAAAGGCATTTGGGCCTTCGGCCCATGTACCCCTTAGTCCGTCTAGAATTTATCTATTATCTCTAAAGTACCCCTGACTTCGTGGCTGGCCTATATATGGCCCCCCACGTCTATTGTAAACCCTAGGCATGATATTTGGAATTACTGGAAACCCCGTGTGGATCTATCTAGTTCTTGCCTCATAATCCCTGACCAAGGAGCACCAAATATCCCAAACCTCGTTGGAGTTTGCATCGTGCCTCTGCATTGTACAAGGCCTAGGCATCGGAGTCCCTTTGCCTAGACGTCAAGATCTCACCGAGTCTCCCTACTCACCGTGCTAGTTCAAGAGAGAGAGACCTCTGCCCGATGCCGATCCTAGGGATTGCGCCGGACCGGTCACCGCCGGTGTGAGCTATTGGTATGTATCGTGGTTTTGCGTGCGTGTGTTCGTCACGTTCTTCGTGCGTGAGTTCATCATGTTCGTCGTCCCCTCCTCTCCCCGCACTCCATCCTTGATTTGAAAGGGATTCATGAACAATCGGGCCACCCTAGAGGTTTGCCCTCAGCAGTCATTGCATGTGATCTCTTCCAAAACCACATTGATCCAGATGACCACACAAACTCCAGTGTATTTTATGATATAACTTCTGCCAACTGGTGCAACATACAATTGTGAAGCTGCTTCCCTTTGTGTTTTTGGTCTCTTTGACCATGGCTTGATACATGGAGTCCCTAGAGTCATTGCATTTGTTCTTTTCCCAAACCACATGGATCCACTTGTGTCATTGCATGTGGTCTCTTCCAATACCACATTGATCCACATGACCACAAACACTCTAGTGAATTCTGTGATGCAACTTCTGCCACGCTGGTGCAACACGCATTGTGGAAGCTACTTCCCAATGTGTTTTTGGTCTCTGTGACTATGGCTTAACACATGGAGTCCCTAGAGTCATTCATTTGTTCTTTTCCTAAACCGCATGATCCACTAGTGTCATTGCATGTGATCTCTTCCAATACCACATTGATCCAGATGACCACACACACTCTAGTGGATTTTGTGATGCAACTTCTGCCAACTAGTGCAACATGCAATTGTGAAGCTGCTTCCCATTGTGTTTTTGGTCTCTGTGACCATAGCTTGACACATGCAGTCCCTAGAGTCATTGCATTTGTACATTTCCCAAACCACATGGATCCACTAGTGTCATTGCATGTGATGTCTTCCAATACCACATTGATCCACATGAGCACACACACTCTAGTGGATTCTGTGATGCAACTTCTGCCACACTGGTGCAAGCTGCAATTATGAAGCTGCTTCCCTATGTGTTTTTGGTCTCAGTGACCATGGCTTGACACATGGAGTCCCTAGAGTCATTGTATTTGTTCTTTTCCTAAACTACATGGATCCACTAGCGCAATTGCATGTTCTCCCTTCTAAAAACACATTAATCCACATGACCACACACACTTCAGTGGAGTCTGTGATGCAACTTCTACCTCACTGGTGCAACATGCAATGTGGAAGGTGCTTCCCTATATGTTTTTGGTATCTGTGACCATGGCTTGACACATGGAGTTCCTAGAGTCATTGCATTTGCTGTTTTCCCAAACCACATGATCCACTAGGGTCATTACATGTGCTCTCTTCCAAAACCACATTGATCCAGATGACTACACACACTCTAGTGGATTCTGTGATGCAACTTCTGCCACATTGGTGCAACACGCAATGTGGAAGCTGCTTGTGTTTTTGGTCTCTATGACCATGGCATGAAACATGGAGTCCCTAGAGTCATTGCATTTGTTCTTTTCCCAAACCACATGGATCCGCTGGTGTCATTGCATGTGATCTCTTCCAATACCACATTGATCCACATGACCACACACACTCAAGTGAATTATGTGATGCAACTTCTGCCACACTGGTGCAACATGCAATGTGGAAGCTGCTTCCCTATATGTTTTTGGTCTCTATGACCATGGCTTGGCACATGGACTCTCTAGAGTCATTGCATTTTGATGACCTACATGTATAAGGGATCTCAATAGTCTTTGAGGGAAGTAAAACCCAATTTATTGATTCGACACAAAGGAGCCAAAGAATATTTATAAGCCTTAACAACTGAGTTGTCTATTTAGCTGCACCTGGAAACAGTCTTGCTCACAACAGTTTATCAGTAGTTTGTAATGGAAACAGTAAAGCAATAGCAGTAGTAAAAGTAAAGACAATTGTAACAATTTTAGTAAACAGTAGAATTAAAGCGCGGTAGGCATAGGGATGGATCGACGGGCGTTGCATGGACAAGAAAATTCATCTAACAATCAAGACATAGGGCATTTGCAGAAGAATAAGATAAAGTATCCAAGTACTAAATAATCGTAGGTATGTGTTCCATATATAATCATACGTGCTCGTAATGAGAACTTGCACAACATCTTGTGTCCTGCCAGCCCGTTGCAGCGGGGCCTCAAAGGAATCTATTGGAAATTAAGGTGCTCCTTTTAATAGGTCACCGAAGCAAAGCATTAACACTCCGTGAGCACATGTGATACTCATATCATAGCCATCCCCTTCGGTTATCCCGATTTCTGTCACTTCAGGGCCTCGGGTTCTGGACAATAATATGTGTATACAACTTGCAGGCAAGATCATAAACAATAATATCATCATGAATCAATAACAAGTTCATATCTAAAATCATGGCACTCGGGCCCTAGTGACAAGCATTAAGCATAACAAGTCGCAACAAAGTCAAAAGCACTAACAATGGATACTAGGCACCATGTCCTAACAATCTGATGCAATTACATGAACGATCTCATCCAATCCCTAACATCCCCATAGCCTACTGCGGGGGATTACTCACTCATGGATGGGGGAATCATGGATGGTTGATGGAGAAGTGATGGTGATGATGATGGCGATGATCTCCTCCAATTCCCCGTCCCGGCAGGGTGCCAAAACAGAGTTTCTGGGTCTGAATCACGGTTTCTGGTGGTGGCAGCGCAGCGGAACTCTATATGGAAAAACATCGAACCCCCATCTATTTTTCGTCAGAGGGCTTATATAGGCGAAAGGAGAGGTCGAGGCGGATTCCGAGGCGGCCATACCACCTCCTGGCGTGGCCTGTCCTGGTCCGCGTGGCCAGGTGGTGTGGGCCCCTCGTGGCCCTTCTTCGTCTCGTCTTCTGCTCCGCGAGTCTTCTAGTAAAATAGGAGTTTTTTGATATTTTCCAAGATTTTTCCTGAAAGTTGATTTCCTGCACAAAAACGAGACACCAAAGCAATTCTGCTGTAAACATCGTTAATCCGCATTAGTTGTATCCAAATCACACAAATTAGAGAAGAAACAATAGCAAAAGTGTTCAGGAAAGTAGATACGTTTTAGACGTATCAACTCCCCCCACGCTTAGCGTATTGCTTGTCCTCAAGCAATTCAGTTGAAAACAGAGTGCGATAAAAGAAACCTTCACAAACACATTTGCTTCATAAGATGTATATATTCCCAACATATGATAAAATACTTAGGCAATTCATAATGAAGAGTATGTAAATAAGTTTACCCGGTAGTCATGCAAGCTATGAAGAGATTCCAACCCATTAATTAACCAGCAACATGACACATAAGCATATGCAGGATTGTAGTGCTCATAAGAAGATATGATAAAGTGGTGTCTCACTTGCCTTTCTTTGGAGCAAAACATAAATGCCAAGGCACCTCTAGAGTTTAAGTGAAGACTAGAAATAAAAATGTCAAAGATACAAGCGTCAAAGTTATATCATAATTAACCATGTTTTGGGACAAGCACATTACACTAAGATGACATCTATGCTCTCGAAAATGTGCTCAAATGATAAACGGTGACTCAAAGTGAAAGAAAAGTTTTAAAAAGTTTGAAAGGCTTCCAAATGTTGAAAGTATGGTACTCATTAGCTTTGAGCTCACATTGCCCCTACCATAAGCATCTTTAGGTGATTAAGGTTAAAGTGAACAAATATGAGGATATGCTTGACAAGTTATAAGCTGATAATCTCATGCCCCTTGCTTACGAGTATCGAACCTCACGCTACTAAACTTTTGTCACAAGTAAGTTCTTGTCATTGTAAGTACATGTGTATCATAGAGAACCACCAACGGGGTACCCCTTGCCCCATGATACAAGAGCTTTCCCATATCAAAATGACAAGGCAACAGACAATGAGCATCTCAGCGATATTTTTTTTATTTGCTATTTGCATAGGCTTTGCCTTTTTTCTCTTTTTTTCAAGATGCTTCATAGATTTCTCACTATGGTCATGCTTCAAGTTTCCACCATGATTAGGCATGGCTTAGGCTAGCCACCGAGGCATTTCTCTAACACATATACAAACTCCATGAGCTTTACAAGCTCCCCTTTTATTTCACACCACCGGGATTCATAAGCAAAAGAACGTTATATCAACTAAATAAAGTGCAATGTTGAAAGCGTTCCCCATGATACATGGTTCTGCTAATTCACAACTTACAAAGTGCAAGCATATACGCAACATAGATGGGCACAATGGTTCAAGTTTATTAAGTGCAAGAAAGTAAAGTGTGCCATCAAGTTTGTGAGAGCTTTACTAACTAATTTTTACATAACAAGCAAACATTTTTATTAGAAGAAAACAAAGCATAATAAATATGCAAGGAATAGCAATAATGCTAATAGGTAGATGTGGTGGACTCTTTTTTGACAACTTTGGTTTTGGGGAGTTGGATGCACGAGTAAAGTTTATACTCAGTACAAGTGAAGGCTAGCAATAGAAAGGGAGCGACAATCGAGAGAGCAGTAACTATCATAATCATGCTTGCAACAAAACAAAATTAATAGTGGCATAAAGTGACACAAGATCTCTGAGGCAAAATAAATCATTGAGTCTTAACTGACTTTTTGTTTAGTCATATGCATGCGTGAACATGTGCCAAGTCGATTCAAATAGAACATTCAGAGGAGGACACCACAATGTCATACCAAGTTATGAATAGAACAACGCGAGCAAACATTTATATCACATGTTACGAACTAATAATGGATTGGAAATGATCATAAGAAGGCAAGGACTACTAAGCATCCATTAAATAACATACACCTTACATAAACAGACTAAGCATGCTCAGAGTGATGAGTACATGTACAAAAATGAAAACAGATAGAGTTCATACCAGCCTCTTACCACACCTCATGTTGTCATAAATCATCATTGCCTTTCACTTGTGTGACTTGAATAATAAGATAAAACCAAACTCCAAGGAATCACTGAGGACCGCTGAACCCTGCAACAAACTTTACAAAACCAGAGAAGAACAACAAATATTTTTGGGTTTTCGATTTTTTTAAAGGCAAGAACTGAAGGGAAGAGCAAGCAAAGCGAAATCTTTTTGGGTTTTTCAAATAATCAAAACAAAGCTAATGAAGCAAACTAAGGCTAAAAGATAAAGAAGCAAACAAAGAGAAATAACGAAAATATTTTCGGTCTTTTTGTGTTTTGGAAAGCGGAAATAAAGCAAGAACAGAAACTAAAAAGAAAACGAAACATGTATGCAAAGTAATGACTGAACATGATATGTAGATGAGTGTGATGTCGATATACCTTCCCCCAAGATTAGGATTTTGGCCTAAGTGGGTGTCAATCCCAAGCTGGCCAGGAATGAGTGCCTCCATAATATGGCAAAGAAGTGCCTTCATCCTGATACGAACTCGAGGACGCCCCAGCATAGTGCGTAGAGTAGTCGTAAGAGGTCACATCCCCCAGGTGTTGCCCGTGGAAACCAAGCAAGTGGAGCTTCTCGTCGACCTCCTCCTTGGAACGCGACCATGGCATCCTACAAATACTGAACAAAGTGGACTGTGGCAAAGGAATTTCCCTCTCGTCTTCATTAGTAAACAACATCATGGAAACTAAACTCTCGGTACTAGAGTCAGCAGTAACAAAGTGATGCGTTTTCATAGCAGCGAGATCAAGCCTCTCTGGAGTCAGCACAGTATCATTAGGATCAACGGAAAGTTCTAAAGCAACAACCATGCGCGCAACGATGATGCCCCAATAAATGGGTCCTCTAGCAGCTAAGCAGCGGGCAACAAGAGATCCAAGATTATACTTGGTTGTATTATTAAGTGCAGCAAGAAGAAAGGCTAAATGATAATTAGAAATATTACTAGTGTTCTCCCTACCAAGAATGCTAGTGGCAAGATAATAAGCAAAATATCTAAGAGCTGGGAGTTGAATGTTCCTTATCTTCCCGCGCTGAGTTGTGCGGTCATCGTCATTTGTCACACTTCGGTAGAGCTCTAGCAAATCAGCGGGTCGACCTTGGATCTTCTTCACTGTCCCAGTCATGCTATGCCTATAATGCTGCAAAATCATTCTAATGGCATGGTAATAGGAATATTATAAATTTTGAACGAAACAGTTGACCGATAAGGGGTTTTAGTGGAAGTGAAACTTTCAACAAAAGTTTTCGTGAGCACGGAATACTGCTCACTCTCATCCTGCATGTAAGTGGTTAAACCAACCCTCTGAACAAGAAGTAGGAAATCATCAAGGATCCCTACAGCTTGCAAAAAGGCAAAGCAAGGGAAGGTGGATGGATGAGCATCTCCCTCATATCCTTCATTGCCAAAGCGCGGTGCAATAAGATCCTCATTATATGATGGCCTAAATTGAGACGCTGATCTCGAAGGCCTTGCCCTCCTGGGTGTGTCTCTCTCAAATACTTCCCCAAAAGTATCATTGTTCATCTGTCCTTTTTCTGAAATTTTAGACAACCATCATACAAGTGATTGCAAAGTGATTATACAATGAAAGGAACTACTTATAGGGACTTGCAAGAGGGCTAAACATGCATCAAAATAACTTCTCTAAGCATTGAACAAGCATGCAAGCTAACATAACCTGTCACCTACAGTAGCAAAATACTCAAGATATAATCTAATAATCACAAATCTACTTGGACAAGCGGAGGAGTCACATACCAGAGAGTAAATGCTCCAAATCTCTGCAGCAAAGGTGGGCTAAGCAAGGAGATCGAAAATAGCGAGCAAGAATAGCAGGAACTCGAGTTTGAGCAATGAACTGGTGTTTTCTCGGGAGCGAGAGAAAAGTGGCAGGTAGGAGAATAAGTGGAGGGCCAAGGGTGGCCCACAACATGGCCAGGCGCGCCCCTAGTGTGGTCGCGCCACTAGGTGGTGTGCCTTCCTGGTGGCCCCCCTGGGTCACTCCAGGTACTTCTCTGCCCCTCTTTTGACGTAAAAATTTAATATGAACTTTCTGGAATTTTTCGAGAAACTTTATTTTTGAGCAATTTTCAGGTAATGATGAATGATTTTCTGACAGAAAGATAATTTTGGAATGATGCAATAACAAAACAAAACCTAAACTTCAGAAGTTCTCAGACACTCTATTATGCAAGTAACTAGGAAAATAGAAAAGTAAACTAAATGAAAGAAAAAATTAAAATGGATAAAATAAAAGTAAGCAAGGATAATCATGGTGAAAACATTGTTTTGTTCATTAAATCCCTTCGTTAACAAGGTTGATCAGGTCTTGTTACCAAAACAATTTTATATGAAACAAAACTTTGCATTTCACTAAATGATTATGTTACCTCAACCTTGATAGCAATGGTCCCAATCATAATAGTTTCATAGTTTTCTCTTGGTATGGGACAATATAGTTCTCCAACTTGGATGCCCTCAATATTTTCAATTGAATTTAGGCCATAAGTCTTATCAATCTTCTTGGGGAAATAAATAGTATGTTCCTTGTCATTAACATTGAAAGTTACCTTTCCTTGATTACAATTAATGATAGCACCTGCAGTATTAAGAAAAGGTCTCCCAAGAATAATAGACATATTATCATCTTCAGGCATTTCAAGCACAACAAAGTCAGTTAATACCAAGAAATTATGGGCCACTTGAACAGGAACATCCTCACATATACCAACATGAATAGTAGTAGATTTATCATCCATTTGCGAAGGTATATCAGTTGGTATTAATTTCTCCAATTGAAGTCTCTTATAGAGAGAAAAAGGCATAACACTAACTCCTGCTCCCAAATCACACAATGCAGTTCGAACATAACTATTTTTAATAGAGCATGGAATAGTTGGGATCCCTGGGTCTCCAAGTTTCTTTGGAACTTTACCATTAAAGGAATAATTAGCAAGCAAAGTAGAAATTTCCTCAGTGGGGATCTTCCTTTTATTAGAGACAATATCCTTCATATACTTTGAATAAGGAGGTAATTTAATAGCATCAGTTAAAGGAATTTGCAAAAATAAAGGTTTCCTCCACTCATAAAACTTGTTATAGTGTTCTTCTTCCTTTGAATTGTGTTTCTTATCAGGAAAATGCATTGGTTTTTGGACCCAAGGCTCTCTTTCACTACCATGTTTCTTAGCAAAAAAATATTCCTTAGTGTACTTAGTATTCTTAATGTGCCTTTTAGGTTCTTCTTCAACTTCTTCTTTATAAAGAGCATCATTTTTCTCATCACCACTCTAAGTTTTAGCACTAGAGACAGATATACTATTAGGATCTTTAGCAGTTTCATAAGATTTCTACAACTGTATTATGTTTCTTTTTCTTTCTCTTAGAAGAAGTACCACTATTTTCAATTTGTTGGGAATCCTGCTCAATTCTTTTAGAATTCCCCTTAGGATATAGAGGATCTTGAGTGGCAGCACCACTTCTAGCTCTGATTTCATAAGCATGTTTTTCTTTAGAAGCATTAACTAGCAAAAAAAAATTACCTAAATAATTGATCAATTTGAGTTTGAACCATTTGGAAATGTTTAACAAGCATTTTAACATCATTGGAGATTCTTTCCACAATATCCCTCAACTCAATGATAGCTCTAGAGTTTTCCATCAAATGATTCTGCACTCTTTTATCAAAATTATCTTGCTAAATAAAGATATCAAATTCTTCTAAGCATTGATTAGGAGGTTTAGAATATGGAATATCACCTTCATCAAAATGTTGGAGAGAGTGTAGCTCAATAGTAGATGAGTGGAAGATTAGCTTACATAATTCTTCTATAGGAGGTAGATTCTTCACATCTTCAGATTTAATACCCTTCTCCTTGAGACATTTCTTAGCTTCCTTCATCACTTTATCATTTAGTTCAATAACTTCCCTCTTCTTTTGTGTTGGTGTTGGCTTAGGCACACTGGACTCGGGTGTAGTTGACTCGGGTGAAGTCCAGTCATCATAATTCTTGCTTATCTTAGCCATTAGTTCCTCAGCTTCTTTGGGAGTTCTCTTCCCGAAAACACAATCAGCACAACTATCCAGGTATGTCCTAGATTCTTCAGTTAATGCATTATAATATATATCAAGAAGCTCATTTTTAGGTATTGGACATACAGGTTGTGTGTGAATTAAAGCACAAAACCTTGACCATAATTTAGGAAATATCTCCTTTTCTCCCTGTTTAAAATCAAAAAGTTCCTGCAAAATGGCATGTCGAGCACTAGGAGGGAAATATTTCTGAAAGAAAGTATCAATCAAGCAATCATGACTATTAATAGATCCAGGAGGTAAATTATTAAACCAAGTTTTAGCCTCTCCTTTTAGTGAAAAAGGGAAAAATTTAGCAACGAAGTAGGTACGCATCTTAATATCATCAGAAAATAGGCCACTCATGGTAGAAAGCTCAGTCATATGTCCTACATCACTTTCATTTTTAGTCCCACAAAAAGGTTCTTTCTCAACAATGGTTATGCAAGATAAATCAAGAGAGAAATCGTAATCCTTATATTTAATGTTTATGGGAGATGTAGCAAACTTAGCATTAGGAGATAATTTAGGTCTAACAGTATGTTTCTCAAGAAGACTCTTAATAGCACTTCTACCATGAGTGTTTTGGCATTCTTTAATAAATTCATCAGTCATTTCTATATATTCGTCTTCAATATCATAGCTCTCTCTAGACTTAGGTGAACTAACAGGTGTAGTAGTATCTTCATTAGGAGTTTTAGTATTTCAAGCTATAGTTTTAGCAATCGTAGCATCTAGGAAAGGACCTAATGAACCACTCTTATCAAACATAGTAAATAGTCTTGATGACCCACAAGTATAGGGGCTCGCAACAGTCTTCAAGGGAAGTAAAACCCAATTTATTGATTCGACACAAGGGGAGCCAAAGAATATTTATAAGCCTTAACAACTGAGTTTTCAATTCAGCTGCACCTGGAAATAGTCTTGCTCACAGCAGTTTATCAGTAGAAATAGTTTGGTAATGCAATAGTAAAGCGATAGAAGTAGTAAAAGTAAAGACAGTAGTAACAATTGCAGTAAACAGTAGGAATAAAGCGCGGTAGGCATAGGGATGGATGGACGGGTGTTGCATGCACAAGACAATTCATGTAATAATCAAGTCATAGGGCATTTGTAGATAAATAAGATAAAGTATCCAAGTACTAAATAATCATAGGCATGTGTTCCATATATAGTCATACGTGCTCGTAATGAAAACTTGCACAACATCTTTTGTCCTATCAGCCCGTTGCAGCGGGGCCTCAAGGGAATCTACTAGCAATTAAGGTGCTCCTTTTAATAGAGCACCGGAGCAAAGCATTAACACTCCGTGAACACACATTATCCTCATATCATAGCCATCCCCTCCGGTTATCCCCATTTCTATCACTTCGGGGCCTTGGGTTCCGGACAATAATATGTGTATACAATTTGCAGGTACGATCATAAACAATAATATCATCATGAATCAATAACATGTTAAGATCTGAAATGATGGCACTCGGGCCCTAGTGACAAGCATTAAGCATAACAAGTCGCAACAAAGTCAAAAGCACTAACAATAGATACTAGGCAGCATGCCCTAACAATCTGATGCAATTACATGAACGATCTCATCCAATCCCTACCATCCCCATAGCCTACTACGGGGGATTACTCACTCATGGATTTGGGAATCATGGATGGTTGATGAATAAGCGATGGTGCTGATGATGGCGATGATCTTCTCCAATTCCTCATCCCGGCAGGGTGCCAAAACGGAGTTTCTGGTTCCAAATCGTGGTTTCTGGTGGTGGCGGCATAGCGGAACTCTATCTTGAAAAACGTCGATCCCCCGTCTGTTTTAGGTCAGAGGGCTTATATAGGCAAAAGGAGAGATCGAGGTGGAGTCCGAGGAGGCCACACCACCTCCTAGCACGGCCTGGCCTGGCCTGCGCGATCAGGTGGTGTGGGCCCCTCGTGGCCCTTCTTCGTCTCATCTTCTAGCTCCGTGAGTCTTTTGGTAAAATAGGAGTTTTTCAATATTTTCCGGGATTTTTCCTGAAAGTTGATTTCCTGCACAAAAACGAGACACCAAAGCAATTCTGCTAAAAACAGCATTAATCCACATTAGTTGTATCCAAATCACACAAATTAGAGAAGAACCAATAGTAGAAGTATTAGGGAAAGTAGATACATTTTGGACGTGTCAACTCCCCCAAGCTTAGCTTATTGCTTATGCTCAAGCAATTCAGTTGAAAACTGAGTGCGATAAACGAAACTTTCACAAACACATTTGCTTCATAAGATGTATATATAACCAGCATATGATGAAATACTTAGGCAATTCATAATAAATAGTATGCAAATAAGTTTACCCAGTAGTCATGCAGGCTATGAAGAGATTCCAACCCAATAATTAATAAGCAACATGACACATAAGCATATGCAGGATTGTAGTGCTCATAAGAAGATATGATAAAGTGGTGTCTTCCTTGCCTTTCTTTGGAACAAAACATAAAATGCCAACACAACATGACGCACACTCTAGTGGATTTTGTGATGCAACTTCTGCCACACTAGTGCAACATGCAATGTTGAAGCTGCTTCCCTATTTGTTTTTGGTATTCCTGACCATGGATTGGCACATGGAGTCCCTAGAGTCATTTAATTTTTTCTTTTTCCAAACCATATGGATCCACTGGTGTCATTGCTTGTGGTCTCTTACAAAACCACATCGATCCACATGACCACACACACTCTAGTGGATTCTGTGATGCAACTTCTGCCACACTAGTGCACGATGCAATGTGGAAGCTACTTCCCTATGTGTTTTTGGTCTCTGTGACCATAGCTTGACACATCGAGTCCCTACAGCCATTGCATTTGTTCTTTCCCAAACCACATGGATCCATTGTTGTCATTGCACGTGCTCTCTTCCAAAACCACATTGATCCACATGACCACACACACTCCAGTGGATTCTGTGATGCAACTTCTGCCACACTAGTGCAACATGCATTGTGGAAGCTACTTCCCTATGTGTTTTTGGTCTCTCTGACCACGGCTTGACACATGGAGTCCCTAGAGTCATTACATTTGTTCTTTTCCCAAATCACATGATCCACTAGTGTCATTGCATGTGATGTCATTCAAAACCACATTGATCTAGATGACCACACACACTCCAGTGGCTTTTGTGATTCAACTTCTGCCAACTGGTGCAACATGCAATTGTGAAGCTGCTCCCCAATGTGTTTTTGGTCTCTGTGACCATGTCTTGACACATAGAGTCCCTAGAGTCATTGCATTTGTTCTTTTCCCAAACCAGATGTATCCACTAGTGTCGTTGCATGTGCTCTCTTCCAAGAGAATATCATTTTGCGGCCCGAAAGTTGGGGTGTACAGGCAACACAGTACCCAAGTTCCCTGAAATCAGACGACTACAGTTGGTGTGCCAAATACTCAGAGGGTCTTTTTGGCACGAATTCAACTTTACTTCTCAATACAAAAATCAGGCTAACGGGCGTCAAGTTGGGCCCCCCTGTCAGTTCGTCGTTATGTCGCTCTCGTCGCTTAGGCGGGGTAGCTGTCACGTAGGCTTGCAGCGTTGGCACAGTGGATAGGACAACATCCCCTACCCAGTGTATTGACGTGACAAAACAGGGCCCATGTATCGGTGTTATAATTACTTTTTGTTTATTCAGAAGCTGGAACGACCACCGCCAAGCGTCTCTCCTTGGACTTCCGTCCCAATCGTTATCCCCTACCATAAAAGCACATTGACGGTTCCACTGTTCTCCTGCCTCGCAGAAACAACTCTTCTTCTTCCTGTCATCTACTATATTCTTCCCGTCTTCTCCTTGCTGTCATGGAAGATCTATGCACTCCAGAGACAAGCTTGACTACCCATGACAACAAGAAGATAAACGTTGTCTACACCAACGAGGAGGAGACAATGGTGCGTGCCCTGAGGATGTACGAGGGTTGGCTTGGGATAGACGAAGACAAGTTTGTGGGATTGGACCTCGAGTAACCCCAGAGCACCCATATGAAGGGAGTGAAGTCGCCGTCGTTCAACTTGCCATGCAGAAACACGTCCTCGTCTACCACCTCTCCCGGTTTGTAGATCTGCTCTCTGTAGCTAACCGCTTTTAGGGTTTTCTCCTCTTGTTCTTTATCCACTTGCTCATCTTGCAACTACTGGATTTTACTTAGGACCAAATAAATTAGGGTTTTCCTATGTCTCAATCGACTGAGATTTTCTTTAGTCTGGATCACCTAAGAAAAGTGCAACCGTAGTTAAAAGAAATGTGCAACTCGTTCAGTCGACTGAGAAATAGCAAAACCGAATAAATTATGACAATACAATGTTGAGAATCTTGATCTTGCATTTACTAAACTTTTAAAAATTATATTGAGATGATGATCTTGCATTGACAAAATATTTGTAGTTACAAATTTTGGTGATGACAAACTACATACTTTCAGGACTGACAGGAAATGTCCGGCACTGTGCCAGTTCCTTGAAAAAAGGGAATTGTTTTCTGCACTGTCGACACAACAACTGATTTTTCGAAATTGTATCAAGAGGAAATTATAATTCCTGCGCACAACTGGATCGATATTCAGCATCTTGTCAAGTTCCTAGGGGGCAGGAAGAAGGATGGAATAGCATCACTCGCAACTAGAATCCTCGATGAGTTGTACATCACAATGAAGGAAGATTTCTCTAAGGATAGGCACGATTTCTGGAACGACTGGCCGTTGTCTGATATAAACCTAAAGTATATAGCCATAGATGCTTACGTGACCTACCAGCTATATAAGAAGATCCATTTTTTTCAACATTACCTCGTGTTTTGCCCTATTTGCAAGAGGGAAGACGAGCTTAGGGGAGCCCTTTGTAGAAAATGCCGAATAGCTGAGTTTGAAGTTGAATATGCAAAGAAATTGGCTGCATCTGAAGCAGCTAAGAGAGAGGCTACAGAAGCAGCTGAAAGAGAGCTTGCAGCTGAAGAAGCAGCTGACAGAGAGGCTGCAGGTGAATCGGCAAACAGAGAGGCCACATCTTCTACTGGCAACAATCAGGCCTGTGATGCACCGCTAATTATGCCACAGGACGCTAAAGATAGGAAAGCCAAGTCAGATGCCATTTGGGACAAAGCAGTTCGTCGGACGTGGAGTACCTGGAATGATAGCAAGCGCGTCAAGTGGTCTGATGAGGAGTGAATTAAATTTTACTTGTCAGTGTTATGTTTCTGTTTCTATTTTGTGGAACTCAGTTAGCTTGCCAAGATGTCTAACGCATCAAGTGATACCTGTAAAATAAATTTAACCCTCGTTGTGTTATGTTTATGTATGTTTCTTGTAGCTTGTCAAGATGGTAGCTTCTTAACTGGCAGTTTGAAACAGTGCCCTTTTCCTCTCTCGCTAAACAGATACGTTTCATTTTGCCCAAATTGGTAGTAAATCTAGAGAAGATTCTCACTTCGATATTTCGTTCCCTTTTGGACCTCTTTTTGCCTCCGATCAGGTAGCAAATCTAGAGCAGCAAATCACACCAGGCAGAATACATTTATTCAGAAAACAAAACAAATGTAGATATAGATGTGCCCAGCTAAATAGGATATAGCGATAGAAAGTAGTGGTTGCTTAACGGGGTTCGATGCATTCAGCCAGAAATAGGATGCAAGCAAAATATAGAAAATCAAAAGAAGCTGCTTAGCAACAGCAGCCGTGGCAGATGCAGATACATTCAAGGAGACATCCAACCCGTTCATTCGCCAGTGCCTCCATCTCCCTCTGGCGCCTCTGCCACTTCTTGCTGCCCAGTTTCTTGGACTTGGGGCCCTTGGGCCTGATTGGAGGCATGCTACCCTCTTTGATGGCCACCTGCTGGAGGTTTCGGAGGTGAATGCCGAGAGCACGATGTTCAGCGATGTAGGCGTTGATGTTCGCGGGCTCAGGCTTGCCGCTTTTGTGGATGCCGGAGCCTGTGGCCTCTACATGCTTCAGTAAGGTGTTCAAGACGGTGCCGCCAGCGACGCGACTCGTCAAGCAGTAGACGCCCCCTTGCGGAAGGGGCAGCTGTAGTAGGGGGTGTGAGGAAGCCGTTGTACTTGCCGGCCCGCAGCCTCCTCAGCACCTGACGAGCCTTGGTGTCAATGGACTCGTCATCGCTGCAGACGTCGCTGCTCGAAACCTATTGGAAGAAAGGGAAATGGGGGAGTAGATGGTGTAAGAAGATCGAGCAATCGAAATGCGAACAAGCGAATCCTAATAAACCAAGATCTAGCATCCAACGATGGGAACGGTGTTGGATAATTAGGCACAAATTCCATGATTAATTCCAGAATATTAAACATGACAATACCAGCTAAATTTTAAATAGATTAGCCCATTATTTCAAACAAATGGTAGAAGAACCAGGGGAGGGGAGCATAGGTCGTCGATGTCGGTGTCGTAGGGGTTCAGCGGAGCGATGTACTTATCTAGATCGTAGGTGCCCAAGAAGTGCATGATCTGCTTGTGACTGGCGGGGGCCTCCTCGCCGGCGGGGGGCTCCTCTTTGGCGGCTCCGTCGGTAGCTGGGATGGGAGCCTAGACGGGAACGGCGGCTTCCATCGATGCCTCCACTGTGGCCTGTACAGGGACAATGGGTGCTTTCAACGCGTTGAGGGGGACCGGCGAGGAGACGGTCATCGTCGGCGCGGACGGGGTATTCTCGGGAGTTTGCGGATGCTGGTGGGACAGTGGAGAGGGTTGCGTGGGGACAGTGAGCGAGAGTGGGAGTGGGTGTGCGGAGAGGGGCTCTATAGCTAAGGTGGATAGAAGCAAGGCACGTTTCGTTGCACCACCGTGCAACACGCCGCGCAGTCGACTGCACCGTGCACCACGACACAAGCACGGTACATCACGTTTTTTCCCAGGCCATGCATGGCAGTTCTGTATTGAGCCGCATGCAAAGGGCGCACACACAATTTCTATGTACAAAGTTTTACACGACCCTAAAATTGGCGATTGAGAGCCGCTGCGTAAAAAATGGGATATGTCTTATTAAAATCAAGTGGCAATAAATTGCAGCTGTCCATCGATGACCGTGCACTCGATAACACATGCGTTGTGGCGTAGTACTAGCAGTAGTAGGCTTTTCATACTTGATTAAACATGACATGACCGCTCGACAACTTTTTCCATGGACGGCATCGTGTTCCTTCTTGTAGAAGTCTCGCTGAGGGAGACGTCCGTGCTGTCTCGCATTGTACTGTGAAGGGCACGACGTGTGCAACGATCATCGTTGGATCGCACAGAATCAACGACTGGTGCGCACGATCTGCATGAAAAGTGTGATAACCAATCAGGGAGTAGCAGACAGGGTGAGCACAGATTTGTGCTTCTACGAAAGACAGAGAGGGGGGCCAAAACTGAGTAGTACCACATAAAACCAAGGGCGATACTGAGTAGTATAAAAATGGAAAGTGGGTGTCTTGCACAATGAAATACATCGTGGCTTACATCAAATTATGCCAAGATACATCCACAAGAGTTCATTGGATGTGTGTTCTTCTCATAAACCACCCATAAACCACGTAAGGATCCACTAGAGTCATTGGATGTGTGTTCTTATCACAAACCACATATCACTAGTGTCATTGCATGTGTGTTCTTCCCACATACCACACATGGATCCACCGGTGTCATTGAGGGTGTGTTCTTCTCACAAACCACACATGGATCCACCAGTGTCATCGCACGTCTGCTCTTTTCATGAACCACGGCTAGAGTCATTGCATGTGTGTTCTTCTCACAGACCACATATCACGGGTGTCACTGTATGTCTGATCTTCCCATGAACCACAGCTAGAGTCACCGCATTCATGCTCTTTTCATGAACCACAGCTAGAGTCATTGGATGTGTGTTCTTCTTACAAACCAAATCATGAACCACACCCAGTGTCATTGCATGTGTGTTCTTCTCACAAACCACACATTGATCCACCGGTGTCATTGCATGTCTGCTCTTCTCATTAACCTCAGCTAGAGTCATTGCATGTCTGTTCCTCTCACAAACCACACATGGATCCACCAGTGTCATTGCATGTGTGTTCTTCCCATGAACCACACATGGATCCACCCGTGTCATTGTATGTCTGCTCTTCCCAAGAACCACAGCTAGAGTCATCGGATGCGTGCTCTTTTCACAAACCACAGCTAGAGTCATTGCATGTGTGTTCTTCTTACAAACCATATCATGAACCACACCCAGTGTCATTGCATGTGTGTTCTTCTCACAAACCACACATGGATCCACCGGTGTACTTGCATGTCTGCTCTTCTCATTAACCACAGCTAGAGTCATTGCATGTCTGTTCTTCCCAAAGACCACACATGGATCCAGTGTCATTGCATGTGTGTTCTTCCCAAAGACCACACATGGATCCACCAGTGTCATTGCATCTGTTTTCTACTCACAAACCATATCATGAAACACACCCAGTGTCATTGCATGTGTGTTCTTCTCACAGACCACACATGGAACCACCAGTGTCATTGCATGTGTGTTTTCCTCACATACCATATCATGAACCACACCCAGTGTCATTGCATGTCTGTTCTTCCCATTAACCACACATGGATCCACCAGTGTCATCACATGTCTTCTCTTCCCACAGACCACACATGGATCCACCAGTGTCAATGCATGTGTGTTCTTCCCATGAACCATACATGGATCCACCAGCGACATTGCATGTCTGCTCTTTTCATGAACCACAGCTAGAGTCATTGGATGTGTGTTCTTCTCACAAACCACATATCACCAGTGTTATTGCATGTGTGTTCTTCCGAAAGAACACACATGGATCCACCAGTGTCATTGCATGTGTGTTCTTCTCACAAACCACACATGGATCCACCGGTGTCATTGCATGTGTTCTTCTCACAGACCACACATGGATCCACCAGTGTTATTGCATGTCTGTTCTTCCCACAGACCATATCATGGATCCACCGGTGTTGTTGCATGTGTGTTCTTCTCATAGGCCACACGTGGATCCACCAGTGTCATTGCATGTGTGTTCTTCCCATGGACCAAACATGGATCCAATGGAGTCATTGCATGTGTGTTCTTCTCACAAACCACACATGGATCCACCCAGTGTCATCGCATGTGTGTTCGTCCCGTGAACCACACATGGATCCATCAGTGTCATTGCATGTCTGCTCTTTTCATGAACCACAGCTAGAGTCATTGGATGTGTGTTCTTCTCACAGATCACACATGGATCTAGTGTCATTGCATCTGTGTTCTTCCCAAAGACCACACATGGATGCACTAGTGTCATTGCATGTGTGTTCTTCTCACAAACCATATCATGAACCACACCCAGTGTCATTGCATGTGTGTTCTTCTCACAGACCACACATGGATCCACCAGTGTCATTGCATGTGTGTTCATCTCACAGACCACACATGGATCCAGTGTCATTGCCCGTGTGTTCTTCCCAAAGACCACACATGGATCCACCAGTGTCATTGCATGTCTGCTCTTCCCACAGACCACACATGGATCCACCAGGGTCATCGCATGTGTGTTCTTTCCATGAACCACACATGGATCCACCAGGGTCATCGCATGTGTGTTCTTTCCATGAACCACACATGGATCCACCAGTGTCATTGCATGTGTGCTCTTTTCATGAACCACAGCTAGAGTCATTGGATGTGTGTTCTTCTCACAGACCACACATGGATCCACCAGTGTTATTGCATGTGTGTGCTTCTCACAAACCATATCATGAACCACAACAAGTGTCATTGCATGTGTGTTCTTCTCACAGACCACACATGGATCCACCAGTGTCATTGCATGTGTGTTTTTCTCACAGACCATATTATGAACCACACCCAGAGTCATTGCATGTGTGTTCTTCCCATGAACCACACATGGATCCACCGGAGTCATTACATGTCTGCTCTTCCCTCATACCACACATGGATCCACGCAGTGTCATCGCATGTGTGTTCTTCATATGAACCACACATGCATCCACCAGTTTCATGAACCAGAGCTACAGTCATTGGATGTGTGTTCGTCTCACAGACCACACATGGATCCAGTGTCATTGCATGTGTGTTCTTGCCAAAGACCACACATGGATCCGCCAGTGTCATTGCATCTGTTTTCTTCTCACAAACCATATCATGAACCACACCCAGTGTCACTGCATGTGTGTTCTTCTCACAGACCACACATGGAACCACCAGTGTCATTGCATGTGTGTTTTCCTCACATACCATATCATGAAGCACACCCAGTGTCATTGCATGTGTGTTCTTCCCATTAACCACACATGGATCCACCAGTGTCATCACATGTCTTCTCTTCCCACAGACCACACATGGATCCACCAGTGTCAATGCATGTGTGTTCTTCCCATGAACCACACATGGATCCACCAGCGACATTGCATGTCTGCTCTTTTCATGAACCACAGCTAGAGTCATTGGATGTGTGTTCTTCTCACAGACCACATATCACCAGTGTCATTGCATGTGTGTTCTTTCCAAAGACCACACATGGATCCACCAGTGTCATTGCATGTGTGTTCTTCTCACAAACCACACATGGATCCACCGGTGTCATTGCATGTCTACTCTTCTCACAGACCACACATGGATCCACCAGGGTTATTGCATGTCTGTTCTTCCCACAGACCATATCATGGATCCACCGGTGTTGTTGCATGTGTGTTCTTCTCATAGGCCACACGTGGATCCACCAGTGTCATTGCATGTGTGTTCTTCCCATGGACCAAACATGGATCCAATGGAGTCATTGCATGTGTGTTCTTCTCACAAACCACACATGGATCCACCCAGTGTCATCGCATGTGTGTTCTTCCTGTGAACCACACATGGATCCATCAGTGTCATTGCATGTCTGCTCTTTTCATGAACCACAGCTAGAGTCATTGGATGTGTGTTCTTCTCATAGATCACACATGGATCTAGTGTCATTGCATGTGTGTTCTTCCCAAAGACCACACATGGATCCACTAGTGTCATTGCATGTGTGTTCTTCTCACAAACCATATCATGAACCACACCCAGTGTCATTGCATGTGTGTTCTTCTCACAGACCACACATGGATCCACCAGTGTCATTGCATGTGTGTTCTTCTCACAGATCATATCATGAACCACACCTAGTGTCATTGCATGTGTGTTCTTGCCATGAACCACACATGGATCCACCAGTGTCATTGCATGTCTGCTCTTCCCGCAGACCACACATGGATCCACCAGGGTCATCGCATGTGTGTTCTTTCCATGAACCGCACATGGATCCACCAGTTTCATTGCATGTGTGCTCTTTTCATGAACCACAGCTAGAGTCATTGGATGTGTTTCTTCTCACAGACCACACATGGATCCAGTGTCATTGCATGTGTGTTCTTCCCAAAGACCACACATGGATCCACCAGTGTTATTGCATGTGTGTTCTTCTCACAAACCATATCATGAACCACAACAAGTGTCATTGCATGTGTGTTCTCTCACATACCACGGATCGATCCACCAGTGTCATTGCATGTGTGTTTTTCTCACAGACCATATTATGAACCACACCCAGAGACATTGCATGTGTGTTCTTCCATGAA